>APFE030746487.1:6643-110015 GCA_000404065.3 Pinus taeda
TTTAATTGGTACAACTGGATCTTGAATATCTTCTCCACAACAAGTTTGTTGGTAGTCGGCAGCATGATTCATCACTTCAGTTATTCTCCCTTTGATCTGAGTTGGCAGATTGCAAGCATCGGTTCCAATTCTAGAGGGCGGCTGAGATGAGAATGGAGCTGAGCCGAGTATGTGGCATCGTGTATCTAGGGAATGATAGAACCGATTGCATTTGTTAGACACTTGAGGGCGGCTCTCTCGCTGTATGGTTTTACTAGGAACAACCAATAGGTGTCCCAAGTTAAACTTTGAATACATGCGATTAACCTTCCATTCTTTTCCAGCTCCTGATTACATGCTTGCTCCAATGTCTTAGCCGATAGAAATTTACCTGGGGTACATTATGAAATCATATTAGATAAATAGAGAGTGTTATTGATTAATTCAATCAAGTTATTTGTAGATAATCTACATCTTGAAACTTCTCTCTCTGCCTTCATCAACTGAGACTGTCATTCTAAGAATAGGATTTCCTTATGTGATTCTAGGATTTTGAGCAGATTTGATGTCTGTCCCTCACTGGTGTCTTGCCAAGTAAGAAAATTTGTCAATGTCTCGTCGGCCTGCTCTAAATCCTGTCTAGCATCAACTGATTTATCGATTATCGATGTTGTTATATCACAAAGGGGCTCAACCTGAGAAATATTATGACACAACAGTCTTATCTGTGTCACCAATGCCTTATTAATCTGTAGCACTTCTGTTCTGAAATCGGCGGGTTGTGGAAGACTCTTGAACTTCTCTATTTGAAGTGATAGCTGAGCAATTTGCTCATCTTTTGTTTTCGCCATTAGTTCATTCATCGTCTTCAACTTTGCCAATGCTTCTGATAATTCTTTCTGCTTTTGAATCACGCTTGAGTCTACTCTCTATTTTTCTTCAAGTAGCTGCTTATTCAGTTGATTATTTAATTGTTGCTGTGTTGACAATTGTTTTTCCAACTGTTCAACTTTTTGTTGTGCCTCAGACAGTTGTGTTTGTAACAAAATAATTGCCTGGTCTTTTTCTTTTATAGATTACTCACTTCCGATGCCTTATCCATGGTAGCCGCCGAATATGCTCGGGCATACTGGGAAAGCTTCGTTAGGTCATCGGAATGATCAAACTCCTCCTTCCAAACTACATTGGTTGTCTCTGTTTGCTCTGGAAATAGGGAAGGTTGATCAAGCCTTCTCCTTTTCCGTTGTCGCTTCACCACAGCCCTGTGTTTTGGACTGTAAAAGACATCTAATGGAGGTATATCCTCCACCTGCAAAATGATTTAATCCAAGGGATCCTTTGGAATTATTTCTAAGTCTGTACTACGAGGTAGGCCACTGGTTCCTTCACTCGGAACCTTTGTTGATGTTGTATCCTGTGTATCTGTTGCTTTGGGTGTATCAACACCTTTTGGACCTTCTAGATTGCTTATGATGGAGTCAAATTGCTGCCATTCTTGGAGTAATTTCGAATCAATCTGGGTATCCACATTAACATTCTCACTACCCTTATCTTGCTCCTTTTTCTGCTCTTCCTCCTATATTTTCTCCTGCTCTTTCCTCTATACTTCCTCCTGCTCTTTCTCTTTATCTGTCTCAAGAATCTTTGATGCAGCAGGAGGTTTGTCGATGAGTCGTTGTTCAGGCTCGCTTGATTGTGTCGTCCGGGCATAGCTAGTAAATCCAGAGGCAGAGTTTGCAACCTCTGCTCTCTGAGTTTATTGAATTCTACTAACCCTTCGTCGTTATATCTCATTTTAGCCAGTGCTTGGACCTGAAATAATGACTCCGTCGAAGAAAATAAGTCATCAAAATCATCTTCTTTATGATCAAACTTTGTGAGTTTTCACTGTTCAAGTACATTATAGACGATTTTCATTGGGTCAAATTGCCTATTAGGAATGGTGGCAAGATTTAGCATATTTATCTTGTCTACTTCCTTCTCTGCATGCTTATATTCATGCAAATTATAGACGTCGCATCTTAGAGGAAAAGGAGGCCAAACCTGCTTCTTTGAAGTCCTGAGAGTCTTGGTTGCTCCTACGGACGTAATCTGATAGGCTAATTCTCTAGCCAATAGCTTGTCGGGTATGTACAAAGGAAGGACATGAGGCCTGGCAAGGCTGTCGAAAACTCTTATGTATGTGAATTTATCCTCTCCGAACCAGTTTCCTAGAGAAGTTATATCAATCTCTGCTTGTGAAGAAATCTTCGAAGTAGGCTTGTCAAAAATGGCATGGTAAATGGGCAACATAAAACCATTACAAACTTGATACAGGTGGTCCTTATAATGTGCTTTCCACATCTTCTGGTGATAAATGTGAATCGGCATGGGGTCTTGTGGAGTCCATCTCCACCCCAACACAGGAAATTTAGAGTTGAAACAAAGAGTACCTAAAATATAGGCACTAAAATAAAACGGAGGAATAGACCTATCGATGACGCGATTTTTATTTCTAAACTCAAGAATAGCAGTGGCTAACTTATCAGATAATATATTTCCCCAATCCATTATCTCACTATTGATTGTTGCTTCCATTAAAGGAACCATTTCAATTGAGAATTTTGCGGAATCATGTAATCCCCAAATCCTACACATCATCGCCCCGGCGTAACAGTAAGGAGAACATAATGAATCAACAGAGTACTTACCCGAAGATTCATGCTTGTCCCTTGCGGGGTTCTATCTCCATTCCCGAATAGGTGGTGATTTAGTTTCATTCTCACTCCTGAACTTCTCCAGAAATGCTTTGTTTTATTTCTTTTGTGGTTCAGGCAAGTGGTGCATTTTTCTCAAATCATTAGGTTGAAACGAGCCGAAGACTCTCCCATCGACTGTGCAAAATGTTCTATTTGTAACAGGGATTTCCTCTACTGCCCACCGCACTACATCTGTATACGAAAGAATTTTCTCTCGAGCTGCTATTCGGTGAAGATAGGAGTCGGCTAAATCCTTTAGGGTAGCCTCGGACTTTCTGGTTGAATCTGCAATAGCTTGCACTGATACCGTTTTAGGCTCTTCAGCTTCAATTAGATTATAGATGCTTTGCCAGCTAGTGTTGCCAAGGCCAAGACAACTAGTGTCTAAAATCAATCCTTTCTTGTTTGGTCCTGGATCAACGGTATATTATCCTGTTACTGCGGAAGCTGAAGCTGCTGCAAATATCTTTGATTTCTTCCCCATTTGGCTTAAATTTGTTGCTTCGCCGGAGCTCTGCGCAAGAGATAAAATGAACGTAATACAGAGAATAGGTGGTGCGAGCCAAATATGAAAGAGTTATATCAATTAACAAATAATGAAGGATTAAATAATACTGCCGCAAATACAATCTCTGGGGAGATCTCGACATAACTGCTCTATTAATTGGCCACTTTAACCTGTCAATCATTTAAATGCCCATCATGTCGTTTATTCGCCGAATGATTCATTCAAGCGTGGCTTTGATTTTTGGCGGATAATCACAAGTGAATCGCTATCGGGAACGGGAAGGCTTTTAATAATAATCTAACATAATATACCCAAGCCTTTTCAATATTTTTTTGAAATTCGCGCTTAGCTTTATCACAATCAGAATCGGAGAAATGCTTGAGTGGTAATATTTGTGTCATTGCAAAATCCCTGATCCCTGATGGCGATACAACTTATTCGCATCGGGAGTTTTTAAAAGGTGTCTTTAACATGTGTGCGCTACACTCCCCGATTGCCGATAGCGATATCGCATCGGAGAAAAGTGAGAGGGCCTTTTAATACACTTGCTTGCCTTTCTCGATATCCGATAGTTATTCATTTTTCAGATCGGGGTAAACCAATGGGTCTCTTCGTTATGCATCCCTTGTTGTTGCGATATGCGATCTTGCAATCGCTTTATCGCAATAATAAAGAATTATTTATTTATTTTATAAGACCGGTTTATATTTAATCAAAAGGTTTATAATGTATTTCTTCTTTCAAACCTTTTGATGAAGGATGAGTTGATACCAATTTTATTCATAAATCCAAAAAGGGACCCATTCCATATTATAGTTAAAGATAAAATTTTATGAAATGGGGGGTTGTTGTACAGCACAACAAGCCCATGGGTTGTCACATGCATGTCTTACCTCAACCTCCATCTTCGTGTTTTGTTGATCCTCCGGATTGCACTGTTTTGTGTTATTCCATTCTGGACTCTACAATTGTTGTGAACAAGGATCAAGCTATCGACGGAGTTTGTGTCGCATAACCAACCTACGCTGTAATTCATGAAGAGTATGACTGGGAGCCTTGTAGATTGTCAAGGTAATTCAACCTAAGCTGATGGTTATGTCAAGCTCTCACTGTCCTGAGGTTGGTTTCACTTTCGATCAAGAAATTGTTGAAACACCCAAGGCTCCTCATCACTCATCTGTATGCATTGAAGATCAATCTCACATGCAGATTATGCTTCCTCCACTCGAACTACACAATCCCATCACTCATGCATTGGAGGAATCTTACATAGCAAGCACACGTGTGCAATGCAAGTTGTCTTCATTCCTTTCGTTTTATTGCATGTCACAGTCAAGAGTATGTGTATGCTTAACATCTCCACACAGTGTCGCACAACACCATGGTAAGTCCACAGATTGCATGCCATGCGCTTGCACTCGCTTATGTTCTGTGGACGCATTTAAACTCGAAGTGTGTTTGTCTTCATCTTTATATCTTTCATGTTTGTTGATTCGTGTGACTGTTCTATTCACGAACCATGCCTTCACCAAATTGGGTCAACCAATGCGCCAGTGGATGCATTGGAATTATCACTTCACGTGAGTAGACCCATGCACCATTAGCTTAGGAGTAGGAGTAGTGTTTGCTTTTGGTTTGTTTTCTTATTACTTTGTTTGTGTGCTTGCTTACTTGTTTTTTTTCTTACTCACACTGCTTACGCATTTACTTCTGAATTTTCTTTGTTTTCAAGTTTGTTTGGTTGTTTACATTCGTAGGATAGTTTCGCATGGATTATATGTGACTTTGGAAACAAGAAAGGTAAAGTGGAGGACTTGTGCAATTATCAATACTTGGTTATCTTTTTTCCTATCTATGTATGCATAAATTTTTGTCTTTAGTCCATGACACACCAAGGGAAAATACGTGTTGTTCGGAGAGAAGCTTGGTGAAAATGCAACACTTGCGCGCTAACTAGTATCACCTACCCTAGTCGGTTATTTTTGGGTTAATGCTTGTCAGCTCAGTGAAGTAGAGTAAGGTGAGGGGGAAAACCTTAAAAAGAAATTCAGAGGTACACACAAATTAATCCTCTAAAGGGACAACCTCTTATGCTCTCAATAAGTTGGGATCCTTCTTCCACCTCTAAAATGAATAAGTGCTATGCACAGTTAAAAATGAAAATACGAAAATATGAAAATTTTCAAAAAATGAGTAAGGTGAAAGAAGAGAAAGGCTTCCTGCATAGAGAGATGATGCAAGTAACTCTGTCGAAGTACTGACCAAGCTCGCCGGCAATGGAGAGATACTTGTGTTCCTGCGTGACTCCATCGGGGTACTGTCTAGGCCTGCTCGCAGCGGAGAAACATCAGAGATGAAAACTTAAAATCTAACTATCATATGGTTTGTGCACCAATATACCCCTCATCCCAATCGAAACAAATGTGTTGGCTTGGCTTGGAATGTGTTTCAACCAACCAAGAGCTTAGTAGATGCTACATCTTACAATCAAGCAAGTGTGGAAACCAAGACGAACAAAGAACTGAACAATACTTCCGTAGGTGTTAGACTTTCTTTTCATGAACAAGGTACATTCAAAGAGTTGGAGTTCTACCAGTGTGTCGCCAAGTGTTGTAGCAACTACAACCACCCTCCAAAAATTTTTCCTTCGCTTCGTTTTGGAGCCTCCTTAGCAACCATCCTTAGCACCATGTCTTGCATTGTCAAGTACATAGACTTCAACTAATTTTCGGTGGCTCTCCAGCCTGTGCATGTTATTTTGCTTCACTTCCTTCATATGCTTTCATCCCGGACTTAACTTATTTACTGGTTGAGTAGCTCCCCCAGAAAATTACGCAATTCTTGAGGGAACTAACCTCCCCCCCAGAAATTGCGCAAATCTAGTGGGTCTCCTGTTGACCTCCATAATTGCGCAAAATAGTCAGACATGCCTCCCACAGAAAACTTCAAAATATAGCTCGGCACCAGGCCTCATCCCAGAAATTGCACAATTCTGGGAGACAGTCACCTGCTGACCCCATAAATAGCGCAATCCCTCAGGGACAACCAACCCATCTCAACCCAAAAACTGCGCAAATCCCTCTCCCAGAATTGCAGACTGTTGCATGTGCCTTCAGGTTGACCAGTTCCCTCGGGGACCCAACAAACCTAATTTGCATGCATGGGCTGCTTTTAGCGAAATAAAAAAAATCAACATGCAAAAAACATCCCTAAATTTTAGGGATCTATTTTTAGCAGTTGGAGGTTACATGCAAAAATCAAATAGAAATTGCCCTCCAAGTGTTGTGTTTTCCTAGATTTTTGGCATGCGTGTCATGAGCCTCAAAATTATTTATTCGACGTTGCGGAGCTCATTCTTCACATTGATTTCGGAGCTCTAACATCCCACATCACATCTAGGATTCATCGGAACATTCAACTCAAATTTTTTTCTGGGTAAGTGTGCTTTACATGTCTTTTGCAACTTTTCTGTCGCTTTTTGTGTTTTGGCTTGTGTGAGTGTTGTCTGCCTGATTTCAATGAACGCTTGTTGTCGTTTGCATTCATGTTAGCCTGTACAAGTACCGTTTCAATTTTCATTTCCAACTCACTGTCGTCGCATGCATGAAATTGGTTTTGCACCGACGGTCGCCATTGTGGTGACCTGTTTCACACGCATGCATGTTTTCCCGTTTTCTAAATCTTACATTCATTTTTTGCATGCGTGAATTCACTCTTTCTTAAACTCATTTTCACCATGCATTCGAAGCTTCACATGTTTTCAATCGCCCATAGGTGGGTCTCAGTCACCTTGGCCCAGGCCTTGCCTTGCCCGGACAACATTGCACATTTCTGAGAGGGAAGGCTCTTCCTTCCTCCCAGAAAATGCACAAATCTGGCCAGAAACTATCCTCTAGGCCTGCTCTGTGCAATTCTGAGAGGTAGTTCACTGCTGGCCCAAAAAATTGTGCAATGCAGTCCCTGGGACTGCATACTTTGTTGACTAAAACTACATATTGTGCAATCTCAACCCCTAGCAGGTCAGCCTAGATTGCACATTGCATAATTCCAGTAGCCAGTCAGCCTCCCGATAGTTTGTAGTGTGCTTTCCACTAGTCCGATAGTCAGTCTCCTGACCTCCCGGTGAAAATTGCACAATCTTCACTTTCAATCTCCCAGGTATGTTGCATGTCAGTCCTCAAGTTTTCTTTGGTTTTCAATTGACATATTGCTTGCCATGAATGTCACCATGTCTCCAGGTATAGCAGGTGTTCGTCTGTCTCTTAGCAGTTCAGGTTCAGTGGCCTCCAAGAGAGCAGGGTCAAAGGACACCGTCACAAGCGCAACTGGAGATGCAGTTGAGCAAGTGCCTATGAGTTTGCCGATTTACGGAGACACCAAGCTGCTCATAGACAAAGTCATCAAGTTGAAATCGTAGGACACCAATGATACATTCTCAGGCACATTTGAGGAATATATGGAAGACCGCAAGGTCTATGTGAATATTCACAAGTTTGGCTTGTATCAGATTGCACGCAGGTATCCCGTGTTTCCATGCGCGAACATGATACATTGGATCATCTCGCACACTGATCCTAAGACGATGGTGTTAAGCAGTGTCAGTGGCATAGAGCTTTCTACATTCAGAGCATAATAATATCAACAGATGTACCACTTTCCGCAATTGGTGATCATAATGGAGACACCCTTCAGCAGACCTAGCAGCAGTGGAAACTCCAAGGATATCTTAAAGAGCTGAGTGAAGGAGCCAACCAAGTTCAGGATGACACCAAACCAGGTTTACAAGATGAAGATACTGCAGAAGGCATATCAGTACTTGGTCATCTTCACATGCCGCTTATACAGCTAAGGGAGCATGGAGACCTTCCCACAGAGTTCAGTGATCGTGTTGGACCAACTAGCCAGTGAAGGCAGACCATGCAACTGGTCCGACATGAAGGCTCATAGGCTAAAGGAACAGGTAACAGAAGCCCGAAAACCACCCAAAGGTCAGCAAGCAGAGACATACATGTCCGGATACATTTTGGATGAAATATGTGCCCGTCAATAGTTTCCAGGCTTGAGTTGGGCATGGACATCAGCGGAAACCTTTGTACACACTTAATGCAGATTGTTTTCCGAATGCAAATTCCGCGGAGTCATCACACAATTGTCAAACCATTTTGTCACCCCAGCGTCCAAGATGATATTTGAGCAGGATCCACCTTACATGTCGCAAGCAGCAATGGAGTCATCGATCGACATATCAGATTGGTATGCCTCACCTGTTGGCACCTTCATACAGATGTACAACGCGAAGAAGCCTCCGCATGCTTTACCAAAGTTTTCTATGCACAAGCTCGTCATGCAATAAGTGTCATACCACATATCAACAGGACTGTCAACTAGACTACATCGAAAGAAGAAGGCACCCTAGCCCTCTCTTCCGTTGCGAATCGGGTGTACGAGATAAAGAATCTTAAGCATGCTAATGCTGAGACCGATGATTTCAAAAGATTTACTTTCAACACCAGGAGTTTCAATCTGTATGACCCGCATTACTTGGTGAAAGAACGTTGTTTGAGAGTTTGGTTTTCGTGGATCCACGGGGCGTGTCATTGGGCTAAGGAAGACCCATGGAGATACCATCACAGCTTCTCCAGACTCAATGAAACAATTGGCATAGTTGTGGAATGGTTGGCAAATCAGAAGGAAGCAGTAGCTCAGAGAACACCATCATCAACAAAAACAAAGGGTAACACACTTATGTGTGAAAAAGGCAAGAGAAAGGTCATTGATGGCATAGAGGCAGAAAAAAATATGCAATTTCAAAGTAGACACACTTGTGGAGAAAGCAACTTTGGAGATAGAGGCAAAAAGGCAACAACATGATAGGAGGAACGCGCAAAGGCAGAGAGAAAAACAAAGGCTGAAGGAAGCAGTGAAGGAGTTGCAAGAGTTGAAGCAACAACTCCGGGAAGAACAATAGTTGCACATACAAGAGAAGGAAGTGCACCAGTGAAAGACACAGCAAGAGGCACAACATGCAACGATTGATAAAACTGTTCCCATACAGGTTGTAGACTCATTCGAGCAGTTGGCACAAAGCAGATAGGGTAAGCAGTAGCAAGAGCAGGACTTCGCTCAATAGAATGAACAAATACTTGAGCAAATGGATATAGAGATGGAGTATCCAAAGTTAGAACAAGATATTGACCTCAAGCCTTACAACTAAGAGGTCAACCTACCGAATTCACCAGATCTGGAAGCAAAGAAAGTCCTCAACGATCAAAGAGATACTGAGATCCTTGAAGATAATCTGGAAGTAGAGATGCGTAACATATCATTTGATGAGTCGCAACATAGAGTTGTGCAATCGTGTAGAGTGACTACTCTATATGTCCACACATATCCTGTGCAATTTGAAGAACGAGTGATCGTATCTGACACGTGAAGCATCCAACAGCATTGGCCAATGCTACCGGAGCATATGCCGAAGCCACCAGCTCGAGTGTTCACTTCTTGATAGCAGAGAATGAGTGAATGGCTAAGGAGTTACAGACGACCAAGCAGGGAGGAGAACAGGTTACAACATCTGCCAGAGTAGAGTTGAAGAGATAAATAGTGAATGAGGTATTGTCTCTCGAGACAATCATGCGAATGTTGTATTCCAGATTTGTCACCGTGCATAAGTCAATTGTCCATCTCAATGGTTGGCAGCAACATTGTGCTAGGAGAGCAAGCATATTGTTAGATTTTCACACTACTGTCAACGCATGCAAACATGGACAATGAGATACAAGGGAGACCTGTTAAACTTTCCCAAGTTGACGAAGCCCAAGGCGATAGAGTTGAAGGCAGGCATCCAAAGTCAGATCCAAAACTATGAGGAACTCCCACAGCTCATCACCAGTTTGCAAGCTTCACATACACAAGTGTTCATAAGTATGGATGTTGTTGCGCACACATGCAATCCCATCCATTGGGACACTCACCGAGGCAAAGACAAAGAATTAAGTCTGACTAGAGCTGGACATGTACTTTGATGAAATGATGCACATAGCCACCAGAGCAGACTTGACGATTAGCGCAGGCACTATGCATCAGTATGTCGCTGGTTCAACCGCACTCAGGACGATGATGTGCATGTTATTAGATGAGTTGGACAAAGGAGACAAATCAATGTACCTAGATGCAACAGAGGCAAGAATTCGTTTCCAGAAAGATTTCACCACAGAGTACACAAACACCATCACAAACTACCAAGCTTGGCATTAGTTCGCCATCGTCGATCATTGTGAGGGTGTCGAAGAGTTGGTCTTCCCACAGTTTTCCGATTCTTAGTGATGTGTTGCATGTCTTTCTCAAGCCTATTTTGTCTCACATGGGTACATGTGCAGATTTTATGTAACATCTTTCAAAGTGAAAATCCAAGTGTCGATAGTTGACTGTAACAGTCATGTAGTAGTTGAAGAGTAATGAGGGTAGGTGAAGAGTCAAAGGGGGAATCTCAAGGGTCACCCACCCTTTGTTATTTATAGAACTTCATAACTCATTGTAGAGGCTTTTAGGTAGCCAAGCTTCCGATAAGGGTATCTTAGGGAAAGCTTGGAGTGTATTGTAACAAGCCTTGACTTCTCCACAGTGCGGAGCTTGTACATCTCTTTGGAGGTGTAGGCGATAGTGACTGTAACGTTCCTTATAGGGACTAGTGGTTGGTCATGGTTGTATTGTATAATTGGAACTTTCACTTCTTAATATAACAGAGCTAGCACATTTCGTGCATATTTTCTTATTGTATTTCAGTTATCTTGGTTACTCTAATGATATATGTAGTTGTTTTCTTACGCATGTATGTATAGACTCTTTCTGTATATGTATGTATGAATCTTACTGAGATGTGTTGTTGGTTCACCTACCTTCCAGTTTGTGATGCATATTTTCTCGTGTGTTCCCTTCCAAGCCACGTGTTTCCACAGGTTTCCAAGGGGCGCACTCACCCCACCTTCCATGTGTTAGGACCATTCATGCACATTCCTTGGATTTATGCACATGTCACACCCTTGCTACCAACAAGGAAATCTTACTTACCTTTGCGCGCAACCTGGGTCGAGGCGATACTGTACGACCCACTGTTGGGACTCCTACATCGAACGGTCTGAGGTCTAGTTGGGACTTCTTACCGAGGAGATTCCCTGACATGTTGGTGGGTCCAACACTGTCAACAGACTGATATTTAACATTTTGATCTCCAAAAATTACTTATATTCCACTTTATCTACTATATAAGGACTAGGTAATGAAGTTGAAGTAGTTGAAGCAAAGGGCCTTTTATTTGTCTCTATATCATTGAAGGACAATGAATTTGAAGTTGAAGTCATATGAGATCCCACCACTCCTCCCTATAATTTCAAGGCCAAATGGATATTTAAATTTTTGCATAAGCTATAGTCGGATAACAAAGATTTAGTTTCTAATTGTTTACCCTAGAAATGAGACATTAATGGTCCACAAAAACTCTCATGAAAGATTGCAATTGTTACTTTAAATCTATAAAACCAGTGTAATTCACCCAAAATAATAGTATTCCCATAAAGAGACTTAGAAGTTGAACAAAAAATTGTTCTTAATCACAATGATTTTACAATACTTGTTGGACAAGTCTTTCGTGAAACACTTGGAATTCGAGCGTTTTAGCAAATATATGTTGAATATATATATATATATATATATATATTATATATATTATATTATATATATATATATATATAATATATATATATATATATATATATTTATAAAAACACTTGATATTCAAGTGTTTTATGAAACAAATGGTATGTAGATATTTTCTCGAGCACTGTGCACATTGTCCATCAAATACTTTGACATTTAGCTTGAATTGAAACTCAAAAATATGATTCACCAACTTCATTGACTACACCTAAAAAACCATTTTCATTAAACTCTTATTCATTACAAATTTGATGTAATGTTACCATAAATGGATTCCAACCCTAATTAGCTTTGAAAACAAGGTTATAAAATCATTATATAAAAGTAAATACCAAAATGTTATCCCATTTAATCAAATCTCGTTTAAATAAATACCATAATATTTTACATAGAGTACATTTTGAGAAGAATTGTAAAACTAGTGTTCAGATGAGGAGAAGTATACAAAGTGTTCAGTCTGGACTAAAAAGAATTAGAGATGGACCATCTGCCCATGAAGGGGAAACCAGATGGTCCTTCAATATGAGCAAAATTTAGTTGGAAAACATGGGCAATACATAAATGAAAATAGGACATATAAAAATGGACTTGGGCCGTAGGGCAAAATAAGCTTATTGGTGTGATCATAAATGCTTAAATAATAGTGTAATCTGATGAAAGATAGAGGAAAATGAAGCTTAATGGGTACTTAGTAATGTAGCTTGCTTAACTCTGGAACTACTTGAGGCTTGTTGAGCTTTGTTGTGGCCTTCTTCTCCTACACCAACAAATTTTTTGGGTATACCTTCTTCTCCATTTTCTTGAAGGGTGAGGTAGTCATAGGAACTTGTACCTTGTTGAGAGGATTCTACTTTAGAGGTATGGGTTGTGCTGGTGGGTATTGAATCTTTATAGTGTCTTATATAATGATAACTATTTAAAATGATTTAAATATTTTTCACATTCTTATCCATTATTCCATGATTAAGAAATTACACGAAATACATCAACAAAATAATATTTATGATAGTAGGATCATTAAGTGACAACCACAAAAATAACACAAGAGTTTACCCTGGGAAATGCCACATGGGGGGGAAACCCAATAGCATTTTTCTTAGAGAAATTATTTAGTTCAACAAGAGATACATCTAATGCAACTAGTCGACTATGAGGTCAAACTGATAAACAATGCTTATGGTCAAACTAGGTCCACAACCCTCAATTCAAGCCTCCAGTCTACCCATGCAACTCGACCTTATTTGATTTTCCCTAAGTCGAAATTCAACCTCCCAGAAACTATAGAGAAACCCAGAAATTTGGCCATCAAGTCTACTAAAAAATTTGGCCTACCAAGAATCTGCTGCCCAGAATATGTTGCCCAAAAAATACACGTTCGAGCTATAAGAGAGAGGGAGATAGATGCTAAATATGAATTCATCATGCTTTTCCTTCTTCTTCTTTCTTCTCCTTCTCTTGGATGTCCATAAACTATATTTCTTGTGTGAGGTTGAATGGTGCTCATGTGGAGGAGAATGAATGCATTGATATAGTGTTTTTCCTTCACTAATGGGTGTGTCTCTTCAATGGGATCCACTTGACTTGAGAGAGGGTTGACTTGACTAGGTTGGAGCCAAAAATTCAAAATTCAAATTTCTCTTTTAAATCCAACATGAAAATCATGTCTTATAATAATTCTTTCAAGGGCTAAATAATCAAAATGACATGAAGAACACATCTTACAAATTCTTTATACATTACACGAGCTAAAATATAAATTATGAAGACCAACCATAGCTACAAAATTCAACCCTCCCTCTTAGCTAGGGAGGTATTCATAATGACTAGATGAATGTTCTTCATGTGGAAACATTTCTCTAAGAAAAAAAGGTTATAAAAAATCATCACCATAATCGGGTTATAATTGTGACACATGGTAATCCAATAACATCAACCATTTAACATAATTTTAGTCAACACTTCACACCTATGGTATACCCTCACCATAATTTGGGCCAGTGCTTTAGACACATGGTAAATAAACTACATCAACTAATCACCATCGTTCAAGTCAACATTTTAGACCTATGGTGTGTGCTCACCATAATTTAGGTTAGTACTTCAAACACATGGGATATCATAGAGCATACTAGTCACCATAATTTGGGTTTGTACCTGACACATGGAATTTCGACTACTCTTGATTCACCATCATTTGGTTCAATGACACATGGTGAAACGCCAAAGTCCAAACTCTATCCGTATAATCTAGGACCGATGCTAAATGAACATGATCCTTTAGGACCATTCTTTCTCATTTGGGTCAACATACTAGATACCAGAAGAATAAGTGTCCTCTTTTGGACCACTCTCCCTAATTCTGGTCAACATATTTGACACAAGAAGAATGTTTGTCGTGTCCCTGAAGTATATACCTCAATATATGTGTGTGTGTGTGTGTCACACACACACACACATATATATGTATATAGTTCACTTGGGGACAAAGGATTTGCCAACAATTTTCTATATTGTAGAATAATACGAAATCCATTCTGCTTCTTTATGTACCATGTCTCACTACTGGATCTCACAGTGCTTCGACATGTCATTATGGTCGTCACCTGTACCTGATCAAGACAATCCTGCAATTAGCCTTTGAAGCCAAACTGTTAATCTTAATCTATGAATCCAATCGCAATACACAACCACTGCAATATTGAGTGCAACATGTGTCTGCTTCATGCTTATAATCATAACATAGCCCAAACTGAAGAAATATCATGATTAGTCTCTTCCTAATTTGAATCTGTAGTTGTAATTCATTGTTTGAGATAAATATAAAAATACCTAACTTGGTCATGACCAACTGTACCATGTTGGTAGACCAACCCTTTTATTGGGTCTATCACCACAACGACTTCCTTGACTGGGTGCTCCCTCTCACAGTGAAAAATATCCTGCTATTGCAATTCAGGTTTCTCTCTTTGTTGCTGCTACCTTCCAGCATATCAGTTATCTAGCTTGATAATGTCAATGACATTAAATCATATCAAACTTAGAGGTCTACTCCTATTGAACTTAATACAAGTCTCTCTTACTACTCCCAAAGGCAATTATTTCTCCACAATTGCTCCCTCTAACACAATTCCTTTAACTTCCATCATAGAAAAATCAAATAAGATCGGACAAACGCAACATATCTACTTGTAATAACCTTATTTAATCATGAGACTTATGCTCACGTACCTCAAATCCCTGAGGTAGATTCATTTACACCTATTTTTCTTCATTGAGAAAAAATATTTGCATCCACTTGGTGCAATTTCAAAGCAATGATAATAATTTTATCATAATTGTATCTTACAATTGGAGAAAGTATTTTTTCATGATCATCTCCCTCTTACTGGGAGAACCTTCTATAACTGCATGCGAGATCTTTAAGATCTATTTGGAAGTTACCACTGACTTCACTTTGGCACAATCTAGGTATACTTCAAAATTATTGATCTTCCTGCTCCCTCTGAGCTCATATCTCATTTAGTACAATATCTTTCAACACAGACCACAAAATTTTGGGAAATTCCTCTTGTCACATGTTTTTCTTTTTTCTTCCACTTGTTCCATCTTCTGCTAGAGCCTTAGCAACCTTCAACATGTACTTGCAATCCTTACTAGGAGGTCATGGAAGAACAATTACAACCAAGCAAAGGATATACATACAAGAGACTAAGTAATAGTAAAAAAAAATGATAGTAATAATCAAAGAATAGAGATATAAAATACTTAACTTTTGAGGATTATAGGGGAATGTCAACCCTCTTGATCTTAGCTTCCTTGTATCCATTTAACAACTTTATCAACCTCATATACATCATCATTGTGATGTCATTCCCTCCTTACTAGGGTTATGGTTTCTTCTTTCAGCGTAAATGTATATCTAGGTTCAATCCTAAGGTTTTTTCCATAAACCCTAGACCTTTCTTGTCCAAGCCTATTTTTCCTGCTAGGGTTTACAAACCCTAGACACTAAAATGTCCAAAACCCTAGAACATATTTGATGATATTTATCGTTGCCATCAAATAGAAAAATGTATCAAGATCAATGATTTTTCAATGATAGGATGGATCTATAAAATGATTTTTTCACATATAATTTACACATCAGATTTGACTTTCTCAACCAAAGAACTTATCTTTCATCATTGGAACAATTCCAAATTTGTAAATGAATCATTTTTCTTAAGAGGACTTCAGCCTTCAATCTTGAAGAGGAACTTGGCCTCATAATCTTGTAATATCTAGCAAACTTGTTTCATCAAGGTAGGATTTCTTCAAGTGACAATGATTTTCCTTCATTTTAATTTAGAATCCAAAGTTGGGCATCCATATTTCAATATAAATCATACCTTATGTAATAAAAAGGTTCATGGAAAAAAATGTTGTTAAAGATGTGAAATCTTTGAGGCTTTAGCATCCTGCCTCTTACAACATCTTCAAATGTTCAGTACTGTGTGTGTTTTTCTTTAAGAAATAATTTGATTTGAGTTATTGTCATTGGCTCACATCTTTCAATAGATCAATATAATGCATTTGCACCATCAACAATTAATACACGGTTCATGATTCCAAACATTTACTTTAATTCAACTCGACTTCAGGATGCCAAGTATCATCGGTACAAAGTATTTGGTTCATTATTTTAATTTTCCTTTTAGGCTTATCAATTTTTGAACCATAGATATCACATGTTGACTTGTTCTTTAGAGTAAGATCTTAGAAAAATCAGACTTAGTTCTATTAGTTTGATGCAACACTTTTTCCACAAGCCCATTCAAAGTTATCATTCTTTCTTAGTTGAAGTAGGAACTTTGATTAATGATACATACCTTGAATTCTAGGCATTAAGTATAATTCTTATAGCTTCGTTTTTTTCATACTTATATTTGAACATATTCATCATTGTTAGCAAGAATTTAGTGATTTATACATACCTTTTGTTTCACAAACTCATAGCCTCATTGATTTCTAATTTCTCAATCCTCATACTCATCTTTGAACATCATCCTAATATGCTTACAACAAAGTTCTTTAGAAAAGGTCCTATAACATACCTTCATTGAGAAGTAATCATGAAGTCCATGAAATTATTCAAATTGAGACATTAATCCAAACCTTTCTTTCATGTACAATACTTTCCATAAATATTAGGAGTTGAATTAATGGACAAATTATGACTTGTTGGTTTACCTTTAGGCATAGTTGCTTCCTGTGATTCCTTGGCCTTAACCACAAGTTCAAGACTTATCTATGTATGTTGACTTGGTCTTATGAAACATTGATCAGATCAATAATAAATTGTGATATTCCCGAGGTCATTTGTTGAAGTCATTCTACTTTCTAGAATTTGTCCCGAGCCTTTATGCTTAGACTGTGTGGATTGTATCTTCTAGTTGACATCACATAACATCCTTTTCTCTAAGACAGGATCAAATTATTTTGCCTTAAAAAAACAAAAACAAAATATACACTAACTATGATAATTTAGGATTTTATGAGGTTACTCAACCTCTATCATTAATATCGAGGCATTTGGCCTTTCCTTAGATTATCCCTGAGGCCCTTTTGGCCTTGTGTAACTAAACTAAGGCAAACGATTTCTTAGTACTCTCGACCAAAAGCACATATATATATTTGGTATGTATATGTTATACTCCTAAGATGCATCATTTTAACTACAACATACTTTCAACCATCCTTTAATCAATTGTATCATCAGATGGTATTTGACCTTAGAGTAGGGATTTGACCCTTTTGAAACTTTGTCCAATTTCTAAGGAACTTTGATTTTCCATAATAGATTAAACTAATCTTTCAAAGGTCTTATTCTAAGGATCACCACTCCTCTTCTGATCATAGACAAAAATAGACCTTGAATATACTTTTCTACTCCTCTTTCAAGGTTTGAAAAAACCCTTGTTAGGGCATGAATTACATATAGTAATTTGGTGGCATTTATTCTTGAACATAGTTCTAACTTGGATTCATTTTGACCTTACATCTTTAAGGATTCTCTTCAACCATAAGCTCTAATACCATGTTTAATTTTTATGATGTATTCTATATTGATAATTACTTCAAATGATTTTAATATTTTTCACATTCTTATCCATTATTCCATCATTAAGAAATTACACAGAAGAGATCAACAAAATAATATTTATGGTAGTAGGATCATGAAGATATAGCCACACAAAGAACACAATAGCTTACCCTGGGAAAACCCACATGGGGGAAAACCCATCAACCATTTTCTTAGAGAAATTCTTTCGTTCAATAAGACATACATCTAATGCAGTTACTCAACTATGAGTTCAAATTGACTAACGATGCTTATGGTCAAATTTGGTCCACAAACCTCAAGTCAAGCCTCCAATCTTCCCATGCGACTTGACCTGATCTAATCTACCTTGGGTCGAAATTCGCCCCCCAAGAAACTGTCTAGAAACCCAGAAAATTGGCCTCCCAGTCTACTTAGAAATTTAAACTACCCATAATGTGCTTCCTAGAATATGTTGCCCAAAAAACACACATGTGACCTAGGAGAGAGAGAGAGATGCTAAAGATGAATTCATCCTTCTTTTCCTTCTTCTCCTTCGCTTGGATGCCCAAAAACTATATTTCTTGTGTGAGGTTGAATGGGTCTCTTGTGGAGGAGTTTGAATGCCTGTATATATTGTTTTTAATTTGCGATTGGGCATGTCTCTTCACTGGGGCCGACTTAACTTGAGAGAGGGATGACTTGACTAGTTTGGAGCCAAAAATTCAAATTTTAAATTTCAAAAGTTTCTTTTTAAATCCGACATGAAAAACATGTTTTATAATAATTCTTTCAAGGGCTAAATAATCAAAATGACATGAATAACATGTCTTACAAATTATTTATACATTAAAAGGGATAAAATATAAATTATGAATCCCGAACATAGCTACAAAATTCAACATTGGGAGGCATCATCCGAATATCTACCTTTGAATCGGGCTTTTAGCTAGGAGAGGAGTCTTAGACTACAAGACCTTTTCACTTTTCTTCTTAAATTGGAGGACAGAGGAGAGGAGGGGAGCCAATATGGTGGAAGGAATTCAAATAAGAAAAATTTCCATAGAGATGGTAGTTGCTGGAGTTAGGGAAACATGAGGGAAATCAAGGCCTATAGCCTCAGATAAATTGCACAACACTAAATGAGTGTTGTTGAATTGAATGTCCACCTCTACCATTATTTGTTATGCTTTTCCTCTGGCTTCTTCCAATGTCTAGAGGCGGCACACTAACAAATTCCAAAATTTGCAATTTCCATTGCCCAAATGCCTACGCTCCTTAGCCTCTATTAAATCCACCAAGTTGCGGATGTGGGTTGGTATATTTGGGTCAAACAATTCTACATTTTCATCATGCCAAGGAGAGTGGGGTGGATGCCCTCATCCTCAGACAACCTGTTTGGATCTACCCCTTTCTATATCCATATCTACCTGTCGAGAGTTGTTAGACTTGGAGCTTTGGCTTGTAAGAATTATGACAGGTAAACCAATGTAACTTCTATCAAAGCCTACCTCCTGCAAGATGGAATTAAGTAGTAATGGAAGGGACTAAGACACACATCTGAACTAGAGCATGAGAGCCAATGTAAGGTTGACCATGAGGAAGATTTAGAGGGAATGTTCCATACAAATTGAATTAACTAAGACATAGCTCACTTGAATGAAACCTGCGATGCATGACCACCACCAGGACACCCTATTCATTGTTGTTACACTAATTTTTCACTATGACTATTGATTCAAATCTCTCACCATCCGATGAGTGTCTAAAGTGAATCCCCTATGAAGCTTGAAGTAAAACAACACCAAAGACAAAAGGGATTTTGGGTTGCACTGCTTAAAAACCATTTTTGAGCATCTGCATAGTTTTCCTAGCCATTACCTACACATGTGCAATTTTTACCATTGTGGCCTGCACAATTCTATGCATTGTCTTCCACTATAAACTACGCAATCTTGTTCATGCAAGTAAAAAAAAAAATTCTAGAAGATTTGATGGAGGAACCTTATCCAAATTAGAAACCTCAAACCACTACATAACTACGCCTCATCCCTTGGTTCATGGAACTAATCTCCTCCTCTTAAGCATCACATCCCTTTAGAAGAGGAACTAGAAACCTCCTCCTCTTGCCTATAAATTGAGCATTAGACTAAAGGAAGGGGGGGACTTAGATTAGTAAACGTATGCTACTGATTTTGAGTCTGAAGAGTTTGTCATCAAGGGAAGGAATGAAGACCATTGGAAGAGGCTTGCGACATCAAGGCAACCAAGTTGTAAGCTTGTTCTCCTTTGAATTTAATACAAAGTAGTTTTTATTTCCTAATTGCGTCTATTTTGATGTTATTTACGAGATTCCTTGATCACTCGTATGGTTTATAACTAATTATTGATTCATCTATATGTTGTATGTTAAGTAAGGGATTTTATTTACCTTTTATTTTAAATGTGAGATGCTTTGATCCCTTTGAATGTATTTTGTCTATGAAATTCTCTTTTGGAGCATCATGGAGAAGCTGTGGAAAGAATTGGGAAAGCCTTCTACAAACACATCTCTAATAGGTAAGTGAGTCTTCGCATACTACATGTTTCATGTTTTAGTTATAAGCTAAGGAAAGATAGCAATTCTTTTGATGTTTGTTACTAGGTTTTGTTGGAACTATAGGGAGATCCTTCTTGTCCTTAAGAAGTGATTTATCCGCCTAACAAATTGGTGACCATACTGAGGAGCGAGAGTGATCCTTTGTGCCATGTTGTGACCCTTGACACCTTTAAACCCTTTTAAGAATTGAAATTTTTGGTTTGAGACCTTTGTTTTTTAATTTTTCTTAAGTTTTAGGTATGTGTAGTTTTCCTTTAGAAACAAACTGTAAATTTATGCAATTTTCTGAGGTGCACAGTGTGCATACACACTCATTTGAACTAGTGACCTGCGCAACCCTGTAAATTTTTCGAAAAAATAGGATTTCTCTGTTTTAAGTCCAGATTTTTTTTTGTTTTTAAGCTTGTTTACAATCTTATAGATTCTCTATAAATTTGATTTGTTGTTTTGAATTTTCTTTTTGAGAAATTCTTAATTTTATTTCCTTTGGTCATTATTCAGAGGGTTGTCTCAATTTATTAACAATTTTTCCATGTTTTTTCTTTCATTTTTGCAAAAAAAAATTCCCCTTCAATTGTGGGGGGTGTGGGGGGTGAATTGTGTCTAAGTGTTAATCGCCTCTAAGTGTCACCACTTTTGATCTTTGGAATTTTCACCCAATTTCCTTTACTTACACTCAATTGTTTCTTTAGTTACATTGGTGAAGGAAAATAACCTTGTTGTTCTTTGCTGATTTGGAATCATCTTGTGTTTGTTTTGAAGAATTCTCTTGCATAAATTAGATTTGCATATTTAGAATTCTCATTTTCATAACATGAACGGAAATTGTGCATAGATTACATTTGCATAGTTTTCAAGAAAATTGTGCATAGATTACATGGCATGGTTTGGCACTTAGGGATTTGAATTACATTGGAAAATTAGAAGTGGTGCATTCTGGACTTAATATTTTAAAGAAGAACCTCCCTTGTTACTTTATCTAGAATTCATCGAGATGAAAAGATCACAATATCATGTTCGATTGCATTAAAGATTTGAGTCAGGTCATAACACCATCAGTTTCACATCCATTTACCCATTGAGTAAGTAACAACTTTAAAAAAACAACGCTAATAAAATCAATTAGAATCTATATTATTTTAGGGCTCTTTCCACCTACATTAGATCAGGTTGTAGGACTTTGGAATAGGGAAGTGATTTAACTTTCCAAAGTTGCAAACAAACACTAGAATATTGTGATAGGGAGTAAATCCATTTATTATAGTTTGGCTTTTGGAATCTCCTCTAACAACAAAGTTGATCCGAGTTGAATCAAATCCTAGATTTAACCAAGATCTTTTACTTCCATGATGTGATTAGAATTGAAATTTAAATAGCATAAAGGAACATAAATGCATGTTGTAAAGAAGAAGGAACATGACAATCATTAGCAACATAAAACTCAAGACGTTGATAACGGAGTTTGTCCAGGAGGGATTATGTCTCCGGGCTCCAGTGTCAAGATGGTGTAGGTCACTGCATTAAGTGTTGTCAATAGTGATTATGTACATAGGTGGTGACATCGCTATCATACAAGGAAAATTCCCTCACACAGGAGAAGCTCCAAGATATGTTCTGCTACAAGAACTCTCAGTCAAAAGAGGACTCCTATCAGTATGGCATAAACTCATGCATGATGATAATGAACATCCCGCCAACATGCCATAAAAGGGATCTCAATGCAATCATACATGGTGACACATGAGTATCCCATCAACATAATGACAAAAGGAATCTCAAACAAAACATGACAAATCATGACAACAAGTACAAATGATTTCGCATCACATCAAGTAGGAATCATGAGACAAGTAAGAAACAAGATCCAACATCAAACATCAAATAGGGATCTGTGCAGCACAATGCATCTCACAGCAAAAAGAAGTACGTGAACACACTGCATATACCTCACATTCTGGGGCCATATGAAGCAAAGGATGTCAAACTGTTGAAGCTAGTCGTACCATTAATCTTGCGGCGTCGAATCACATGGACATGACTGCTCACACATGAATGATCACACCTGCACTCCACTTTGGAAAGTGGCCGAAAAATGAAACGAGTAGATGAAAAATCTGAATGCACTATCAGATTTTTAGCGTCGAATAGGGTAAAATCGACTGTCAAATTTTTGAATTTTGAGAAAGTGAAAAGATGGGGTTTAAGGAATCTTTTAGATTCCCCCTAGATTCCTCAAAGATTCCCTCCTCCGAGTCCTCTGAATATCTACTGCTCAAATCCAAATTCTGAATGTGCCATCAAGTTTGTGTCGTTGAGAGGTGTAGGATAAACATAAGATTTTTCCAATTTGGACACTACAAAAATTTTGCCCTCTTGAGCATTTCATTCAATCATGATTCCACCTGCCTCTTTGTTGGGCTCATGGTTCCACCTGCAATAAATTAATTAAAAAATTATGTCTCAATTTCCATGTGTGCTCTTGGCTTCTCCATGCTGCTAGACGCATTGACAAAATGAGTTTATATAAACTTTTTTCGAGCGAATATTACAATGAAATGACCATTGGCCCAATGGTAAAATCCCCAAATTATAAGGAGGAGTTCGGGATGTCAAACCCCGACCCCTCCATAGTTACACACCTTTTAGTTTTGAAAAACCGCATTAAACATTTTTTTGGGGGTCGGGTCCGCATTGGGCGGCCTGCCCCTTAACCTCCGTTGCGGGTCCCGTTTCATTTTGGAAATGGTGCGCTTGGGGTGTATTAAACGCAGTGGGCGGGCGGCTTGTTTGGAGTGTGGGTTAGTACATGGGGTCGCCCGGTAGGGGCCAGCCCACGTGGGCCAGGCGGGTTCAATCCCCGCCAGCCCCACTTTAACATGGCATACGGTTGTGGTGATGGGAGTGTGGGCTGGGTCCACTAGAGGTTGCCCGCCCACCCCTTTAATGTTAATGTTGTTGGTGTTGGTTGGACCGGTAGGGGGTCACAGCCCGTCGGTTCTTTCAGTTTATGTGATGTGTTTGGGCTGGCGAGGGTCATGGCCCATCAACCCCCTTTAATAATTTGACATTTGTAATATAGTTTGGGGTGGCGGGGGTGGCGGGGGTGGTGGTGCGCCACCTCATTATATATATATATTATATATATATATATATATATATATAATATATATATATATATATATGCATTTTTTTATTTTGTCTAATATAGGGGATATTAGACAAATTAACAATCCAACAAATTCACCCGCTTTAGAGAGCTAGGTTTCATGCCCCGAGGTCAGTCAAATTTTAGGACACTTAAACCTGGCCCACTTCCCAACTTTGACCAAACTTTGACTTGGTCGTTCTCCCTCATACGAGATCGAATTGATGAACAATTCACACCGTTGCGATCAAGACAGCAAGATCTATGCTCTAGTCCTAGTTCAAAAGCATTTTGGTCATTTTGATTTTCGAGCTTCCATAAGCCCTCTTTTTCCTTTGTGTGTCTCTAGAGCCACCTGGATCAAGAGTTAAGCATGAGATCATATCAGACCCAATGGAGTGATCAAACCCACTTCATTAGTTATGGTAGAGTGATTTACACATATTACAAATGGTTTCGAAAGGTGCTTGGGAGTCACTTGAAGGTAAACCTCAAATTAACCATGTTGAGGAACTTTCAAGGGGGTTGAGCTTTGTTACTCTTCCCTTATGTGTATGTCTGATCCACGACTGCCCCCCCATGTTAAATTGTCGTAAGTGGTGTTTGGTCAATTTAGAGTGTCCTAAATTGCTGTATTTAATTGTCAATCCGGGATTCGTAAGCTGACGAAGTGTGGCGCACTATATGTGCAAGATAACCTATCTCTTACTTTTTGTCGTCTTTGGTTTTTATTTGTTTTGGGGGTTTTTATCTTGGTTGGCTTCCTAATGTGAGAGGAAATTCTAAAAGATAAGTATGGATATAAATTTTCAAGGCAATGATGTCCTTTATAATGATTTCCCAAACTTCAAACTTCAAAAGGGGTTTAAAACATGCAATGACCAAATTAATTCCCAAAAGAAAATGAAAATATGCCACTATACTAGTCAAACAAACAGTGAACTATTCATCATGAAACCCATTACCCTTGTTGCTGTCTAAATACAAAAGAAACTGTGCTCAAAGAAATCCAAGAATTGCAAGCAAAGTACAGCTAAAATCAAATTAAATCAACGCATATTCTGACCCCTCACCATTAGTCTCGTTATGGCTTTTGGAGGTAATCATAAACAACTTGAGCAATCTGATATCTAGTTTGCAGAAAAATAAACTAATATCAAATTACACACTCATACTTCAATCCCTCGCTATTAGTCTTGCTATGGCTTTCGAAGGTAACTGATAATGACATGAGTAATTTAATAGCTAATCTAACTAATAAAGCAAATGTACAAAACTGAAACAAATAAAACAGTGTTGGAATTAAAAACTAAGAAAAATAAATCAGCAGAAAGATAAGACTGTTTCCATGTCCTTAGTCATTATAAAACTATGTGCAAATGCCCGGGCTGCCTACTGTAATCTGGAACAAAGACATTGATCAGTTAACATCATTATAAAAGCATGTAAAATTATGGACAGAAATAAAACGTGAATACCATAAGCAATGCAATATATACATGTGAATGATTATGGCATAAGGAACGTAAAGGAATAAAGCATGAAACTATACAGCAATAAACAAAACCTCGGTGTGTACAGGGCCCTCTGCACAACCTCGGGCAGTCAACTATCAACCACGAATTGAGCTTATAAACAGAGTCTTCTCATGTATTCAAAATGCAGTCATAATATAGAAATAAGGTCACAGCACAATGGGCTCGTTAACAGTCAAAATTACGTTACAAAAGCTAACTACTATGCGTATGAGAACGCATTATTTATAACGAAGGATGACATAACTACTTTCCTACAATCTGCGCTGATAAGAGACACGTGAACAACCATGTCCAGGAATCTAGCATTATGGCTGCCATGAAGATTAAATCTTTGGAGGGTGGTTGTTGGATTCGGCTTATGGAGCAGTCCACAGGTGTTGATATGTCCCCTGAGATTTAGGAACGGCCACGCAAGTCTTCACGTGGTGAAAAATGGAGTTTTGTCATCGTAGGACTTTTAGGTTGACCACCGCTTGACTACCTTTGACCATGGCCTCTTTTGATGAATTCGACTAAGCCAATAGGACTTGGTCCATGTCCACATCGTTTTCAACTTGCCCATGTGGCTCGATTTGCCTGAAGACACCTGCAATATAAACTTTAACAAAACAACTGCGGAAAGTTGAGCTAGCTGCGGAAAGTGACAAGATTCCGCAGCTCATAAGAAAAAATCTAATTTAAACAGCAACACAAAGACCTCGTTAAGAAACCACTTTAAATGCTCTTTTATAACTAATATGCAATGATACTGATGATTTAGGAGGTTCAGATGAATGGAAAGAAGCTAGAAAAAGGTGTAGGAAAGATGCAAGTTTGGGACTCAACATACCCCCACTGTGAAGGTGTTGCATGTCCTCACGCAACCAAAATTTTTACTATTCCCCCTTCAAATCATATGTTTTGAAGCTTCTACCAGTACATCCAACCCTCTTCCTCTCTTCCTTGGTGCTTCCAACATCCTGGGCTTCTTCATCAAGCATCTGAATTTAAGATTGATCAGTGTTCTACTTATCTTCTTACACTTTTTCTTCAATTTCTTGTTCTTTTTCTGCCAGAGCCCGAGATGTAGCATGGTATTATCATGGATGATCTTGTCCAGTTTTCTCTACTCTTTTAGTGCTTCATTTTCATTTTTAATATGTCTATTTAAAACCTCCAACTCAAAGACTTCTTGTTTCAACGATTGGACTAGAGCTTCTTGTGTTGTGTGACACTGAGTGGATGAAGTGTTGGGACCCGTGGTTGTTCTTTCTAAGGATTCTATGTAATCATATGCCTCTTACTGCATTGGATCTATCTCGGGTGTCGTTTTCCTTGGGCTGTCCCCAAAATGTTGTGGAGGAGAATTGACTTCAAAATCTGGCTGAAAAGGACTCATGTCAACATCTTGAGGACTAGTTTCAGCGTTTGGCTGAGAATGAGGTGGACTACGGCCAGCTGGAGTTTGTTCAGGTGTTCCTCCTCCCAAATCAATAAAATGGGGTCCTTTTGTTTGATCTTTCCTCCACTTTCCTTTAAGCCTGGTGCTTCTTCTTACATGTTGTGGACTACTGTCTTTTTCCTTCTGTTTTTCTTTTCCTTTCTTTTTGGCCATAGCTGACTGTTCCTGAAGGTGAACTAGTCTCTCAGATAATACTTGATGGTCTTCTTCTGAGGAAGGGGTTTGATGCACAGCCTCAATGCTTCTTTTCTCTTTTGATTTTGTTGGCTTTTTACCCTCAGTCTTTTCCTTCCTCCTTTTAGACAGTCTTTCTTCTCTACTAGTTCTTTCAACTATGTTAGTAGGAGTGCTTTGAGTTTTATCACCTGTTCTCTTTCTTCTACTTATTTTTGATGTACTGCCTTCAGGGGTTTCTTGGGGTTCTTCAAAGAAATTTCTAATTAAAAACTACTCCCAGGTGTCCTTTTTCTCTTTTAATTGTTTTTCTATCAAGATTTTCACGAGACCATGGTGATATAAATGTGGTTCTACGTCCCCCAGATGCTTTTGGACGGTTACATACATCTTTTTCAAACTGTTTAGTAAAAAGTATGGCAGATTGATGGTCTGGTTCTCTAAAAATTTCATCAACAGTCGTGTATGATACATGTACATTGCTCCAAAACGGCCCTCACATGTTATGAACTTTTGAATAACCAACAGTAAACTAGCCCATTTTTCTTCTAAGGCATGAACAGGAATTCCTCTTTTGAATATAGTCAAATCCATACCTGGGTTACATAGGATCACTCTCCAAGCTTCCTCGCCAATTCTCTTGTTCTTGAACCAGTGTTTGCCTTCTTGAGGGAGTTCTGTAGCAGCTGCTATGGATGCCTCAGTCACTGTAACTTTGAGGTCCCCAATTTCCACCTCTAGATTGTTGAAAGACCTCGCAAAAGTTTTTGTTACCTCCTTATTGTAGCCTTTAAACTTTTGAATAAACCGAAGCCATTTTTCCTTTTTCAATATGTCTTTGACTTGCGAGTATCCTTCCATAAATTTGGGTCCCTCTGGTTCTGCCCTCAACGACCGACCCATCCTTCCTTCTGTTCTTTAAAACTCGTCTGCGTGAGGAGGGTTTGGCGGAGGTAAGACGACTGAATTAGTGGAAATGAACAAGGTTTATGAAGGAGACGAGTGACTGTAAGCAGATATCATAGAATAGGTACACGGAATGAAGTGGAACAGAGAATAGAATGGGGTGAAGGCTTATGTGAGCATAGTGGAAATGCAGCCGTGAGGTCAATAGAACAGTAGGGGGAGTAAAGTGCATCCGACAGTATTTAAAATTGGGTGGCTGCAAAGTAGACGCAAGCACGTTTATGAAACAACTGTGGATTTTGTGTTGCTGAGAGAAGTCGTAGTCTAATCAACCACGTTCATAATTACAGGTGGAATATCAAAGTATAGCCGAACACGAGTGAAGACCGGAGGCTTGATTATGAGGTTGTTTAAAAATGAATGCAAGAATTGTGGGGAATCGTATAGACATCGTGGAACGGTTATGGAGTTATCAACGCAATCATTGCATATAATGGAGCTATGGTTTAATAACTATGCAAAAATGTGTTTGAATGCCATTTGAAATAAAAATTTTCTCATACCTTGGAATGTTTGTCACTTATTGTCCATGACCTTTGATCAATTGCCTTTTGTTGATGCCTTTAGGTGCCCCAAGTCTTCATACTATGTCCTCGATCATACCTAAAATTTATTTTTATTATTTACTAACATCTGACTGTTAGTTTTGAAAAACAGAGTGATGGCTGCGGAAACTGCTTCTAGCTGCGAAAACTGCTTCCAGCTGCGGAAATTGCCAGAGCAATCATTTGATTGGATGATGACTAACTGAATGAAAATGGTCATAAAAAATTTTATTGGTGGAATGGAATGAATGAAATGGAGTTGAATGAAGTGAAGTGGTGTGGAATGGAAATGAGATGGAGTGGGATGGAAATGAAATGGAATGGAATGAAAAATGAGAAAGAGAGAGATTTTTTTTTGGAAAACATAGGGTGTCAGGAGTTCCTGATTTTCACCCTGTGTTTTCTGTATAAAACTGCCAATCAGTGATTGGTTTTCAGGCTTATACATTTTATTTTATTTTTTATTTTTTTATTTTTATTTTTAGAAAAGAAAAGAACAAAAGCTAGGTTGGTGGAGAAGAAGGATTCTTCTTCACCAGCCTTATTGCAGAACTATCTTGAAAGATTTTGAAAAATTCCTCTTTTGAGAGTGGCTTATGATCGATCTTTAATCGGTGGCCATTCACAATAAGCGGAGTTTGTTGTTCATCAATGGTTTTGATTCTTACTGCTCCATTGCTGAAGCCTTTGTCAATCTCATATGGCCCAAGCCAATGAGTATGAAATTTGCCTTTAAAGTATTTAAACTTGGAATCAAATAGCAATGCCCAGTATCCTTCTTGAAACTTTTTCTCTTTGATGTATTTGTCATGCCATTTAGCTCTTTGATATTGAACTAGATCAGTTCTTAGGATTTCCTCTTGTCTGATCTCATCTAGCTCATTCAACTGCTCCATTCTATGCTTCTGGGCTTCTGATAGATCCATCCCCAACTGAACTGCCATCTTGAAAGTTTTGACTTGGAAATCAATGGGGAGCATGACTTCTTTCCCATAAACAAGTTCATAGGGAGAATGTCCTGTTGTATTTCTCCATGTAGTTCTATAGGCCCACAAGGCTTTAGGAATCCTTTCTGCCCAATCTCTTTTGTGTAGATGAACAGTTTTGGTGATGATACTTTCGAGAACTTTGTTTGTAGATTCCACTTGATCATTTGCTTGCGTATGGTAAGGAGTATATCTTCTATGCTTGATTTTGTATTCTTCCATCAGCTTCTCCACCAAGTTGGATGTAAATTGACTTCCCTGATCTGTCACAATTTCTCTTGGTACACCAAAGCAAGTAAAAATATCCTCATAAAGAAAATTAGCAACTGAATTTTCAGTAGTAGAAACTAACACTTTGGCTTCTACCCATTTAGTGACATAATCAGTACATACCAATATATACTTCTTTTGCTTAGATGGCGGATTAATAGGTCCAATGAAATCCAAAGCCCATTTTTCAAAGGGTTCGATGAGTACCTGTGGTTGCAAAGGAATTTCATTTGAAAGGGTAGGTTTCCCTACTCTTTGGAAGTTGTCGCACCTTTTGACATATTGTTTTGCATCTTTAAAGAGGGAAGGCCAAAAATATCCTAAAGAAAGGATTTTATAGGTTGTCCTTTTGTCAGCAAAGTGCCCGCCGCATGGTTCATCATGACATGCCTTGAGGATGTCAGGCATTTCATCTTCCTTAACACATCTCCCGATCACAAGATCTAGCCCTGTTCTAAACAATTCATTAGAAATCCATGAATATTTTGAACTCTCCTGAATAATATTAAGCATAAGCAACCTCCTTCAGTTGTGTATTAAGGTCCACAAGGTATCCAAATAAAGGTGAAGAAAGATCTCTTTATAGCAAAGAAGAGAAGCCCTAATATTCTAGGGTTCCTAACCCAGAAGATAAAAGTACCGGAAGACAAAGTGTCGGAAGAAGAGCCGGAAGATGTGTCGAAAGTGACAGTGCAGAAAGAGGAAGGATTTGACTCATGCTTGAAGGACATCCTAGCCAAGGGTCTAGGGTTTGGCATTTGTTCAAATAAGAAGCTTCAATAAGAGAAAACTTATAAAGGGTTTCCCTCTCAAGAGTGGAGAGGGTTTGTCCCTGGTAGAGAGACAAATTTATGTTCTTGTGATTTTGTTTTTGGTAGCAGTTTGATGAAGCACACATTTATGCACTAATAAGAAGAAGAAGAAGTATAAGCTAACTAAGAAAAGTAAAAAGAATTCACAAACTGTTATCGAGTCTCGGAGAATCATCACAACACCACTTTGCCCTAGATTCTCTAACATGGTATCAGAGTGAAGGTGACACATCAAGGAAAGGGAAACTCAAGGACACTCAAGAATCTACAATGTTGAAGCGCTAGAATTATCAACCACTTCAAGGACAAGAAGGGTCTACAATCCATCATTCATCAACGAGGGCTACAAAGCTAGAAGGAGAACCTTATATAAAAGAAGAAGCAGATCTACATCAATCTAGAAGTCCTCAAGAACACCCCATCACCAAGTAAGTCCACTTGGAGAAGACAACTTGAAGAACATCAAGATCCAGGGAAGACAAGCCATCAAGCTTTCAAGGAGGAAGCAAATCCATCAAATCTCAAAATCTATCAAGTAAGTACATGTCCCCTTCTAAATATACATCAATGTCTTTTTGCAAGGAAAGCAATAAATTGGTAGGCACCAATAACTTTCTTGCATGGAAGAAGAGGACTGATCTACTTCACAAGGAGAATGAGCTGCTATAATATGTCAATAGGAACATCACTATCCTTGCTAAGGAACAGACTCAAGCCTTAGCCAAGTACAATAAGGATGAGACAAGAGCTCAAAGGATTCTAATGGAATCAATAAAGGACTCTCTCATTCCCTATGTATTCAAGTTTGGGACATCAAAGGAAATCTATTATTCACGGTATCCACCACCAGAGAAGTATTATCTTTGAGGAATGAATTATACAACATGAATATAACAAAGGAGGGAATAACTCCCTACTTCATGAAAATATCCGAGATGAGAGATCAACTTCAAGAGCTTGGGGAAGTCATGTTTGACAGAGAGATGACAGTTGTTGTACTCCATGCTCTACCTGAGGAGTGGGGAAACTTCACATCAAGCATTTATGCTAAGAAGGAAGCAACCACTCTCAGTGATATGTGGTCTCTATGTAGAACAGAGGAGACTAGACTTAAGGCAAAAGAAGATGTGGGATTAAATGAGTAAGCATTTGCTACCATGGCCAAAAGAAAGGGTAAATTTGGCAAGTTTGGTCCACGAAGAACAAACAACAAAGACATGTCCAAGATCCAATGTTTTGGATGCCAAGAATATGGACACTGTAAAATAAATTGTCCCAAGCTTAAGAAGGACAACAACAACAAGAGAAAGAGAGAAGAAGCTCATATAACTCAAGAGGTGGAAGAGGAAGGAAAGAAGCAAAAGAAGGAATATCATCCAAATATCTACTATGACTAGGTCAAACTCTTTCCTTCTAGACTTCTTTCAAAGTTTTGAGTAGAATAGGAGCATGTAGGGATAAATTAAATTACATGGCTAGAATGATCATGACAAGAATCTTAGAAGACCTAAATCATCAAAGGTAGGAAACATTTGCAAGGTGAGGATCGTTAAGATCCTATGATGGAATCTTCAAGAGAAGGTTCGTGAACCAAGGCAGATGTCTCATTGGGAATCCCACTCATGGGATTCAAGAAAAAGGGATGATATGCACGTAGGCTAAGAATAAGCATGAAGGGATCATGACAAGAATCTTAGAAGACCTAAATCATCAAAGGTAGGAAACATTTGCAAGGTGAGGATCGTTAAGATCCTATGATGGAATCTTCAAGAGAAGGTTCGTGAACCAAGGCAGATGTCTCATTGGGAATCCCACTCATGGGATTCAAGAAAAAGGGATGATATGCACGTAGGCTAAGAATAAGCATGAAGGGCTACACCAAAGAATGATCAAGGAGGATCAAGATGAGGTATGTATGCATCAAATTTTAAGTCATGTCATCATTTGTATATTATTGAGTCATGGGTATAGTTCTATAACATGATCAAGCATCAACGGATCTCTTTCACCAAGAACATGCTCGAAGGCATGTACCGTGATGCAGTGAAGGTCAACAAAAGAAAATGTTTACATAAGGAGCATAAGATAGCTGACTAAGAAGCAAGAAGAAATATTGAAAAGTCTAGAAAGCAAGGGATGAAGGAATGCTTCCACAAGAAGCATTAGGTGGTTGACTGATCTATCTGAGAAGAAGCAAATGAAGAAAGAGATCAAGCATGTGAAGAACATCATGATCATTGAGAATCACTATCTGACAAAATTCCTTAAAAGATACCTTCCGAAAGAAGGCAGGATAACTCTGATGAAGGAAGAAAGGACCCTTGACACCTATGAAGGCCTTGAAGATATAAAAGGTGCAAATAACTCATTTTACTGTATGACAATGTCGTGATGAAGAAGCCATCCAAAAAATAAATAAATAAATGTTGAAGTAATATCAGGATGAAGTCATTATGTACTACGAGGTCAAAGCATATGACCTAGCAAGTATGATGGAGCATCCATGATGAGAGCATTTCGAAGCATGGACAATATGACAAAGGAGTATCCAAGATGACTAGAAGAACTTGATAGTCACTTTCCACAAAGCAATGCCATGACTAACCAAGAAGAAAAGTGATGGATGGATGGTACCCTACCAAGAAGAAGTTCGATCGAAGACTTCAGGACATCAAGAAAGGAAGGAGATCATGCAGCTGAAGGACCAACGAAGAAGAAGCTGCTGATGAAGGAAAGAGTCCCCAGTTAAGAGGGAGCTCTATCAAGTCCCTGATCAAGAGGGAGTTTTGAATCACCCTTGATTACAAAGGAGTGACTATTGTGTTTTCCATGTCATGGGTCATGCAGGACTAACAACTGTAAGTCTAGATGAATTCCATGAATGGAAATGTAGACACAAGATAAGCACAACGTTCTTGTCTTCGCTTCGGAAGAAAGAATGGGAGGATCAAGTAATCATCTAGCATCCGATACTCTTTGAGGATGTGTAGGGAATCCAAGACAAGAGTAGGCAAGAGGATCGATATTCTTTGAGGGTTGGGAACCCAAGATAAGAATAGTCCTAGAAGGTCATACTCAAGAACACTCGGGTGGGTATGTGCCTTTGAGAGACAATGATGAAGCTGTCTATAAATCATTGGTCTCGCCAGCAATGTGGCTCATGGTCTCGTAAAGAGATGGAGTTGTTAGTCACAACCTTGCACTATGACAATGACGATGAATATGATGCTATAACAGATGGATTGCTAATTCGGTTTCTCTTATGTGAATTCTTCAAGATTGAAAATTGCCAAACATCTTGTAATGTTGTATGAATACCTCCCTAGTTAAGGGGTAGTGTTGGAGAAAATGTAACTAGGTTCAGTCTTTATAAATGTAATTTTGATATTTGTACTTATTCAAGAAAAGAGAAATTATTTTTGTGTTATTTGTCAATGAGTTTCTTGCTCATTGAAAATAGGTTAAGCACATTTTGAAGTGCTTCTAGAGAGTCAAAGTCAAAATGTAATTATGAAAAGACCCTTTGAGGGCATGTTACACCATGTAAGTCATCATACAAGGTCAAGGAAATAACTCCAAGCATAGTCAAATCCTCTCCTAGCACCAACGATGTCTACAAGCATAAAAAATGATGAATACATGTTGAAATATAATGCAACTGCAAGTCGGCCTTAGGGACAATCATGTCGCCTTCCAGGAGGAGGGACAAACCTCTATAAATAGAGGTTATCCACTCCTCATTTGGACACACAATCATATCTCTGAAATCCGCAAGCAAGGAGGACGAAGTAAGACGAAGAAAAAGGTGAGAGAGAGGGCTACAAGGGGAGCGTTGGACGGAAACAAAACAGCAAAGGGAAAAAGGTGAAATCTGAAGCTGCTACAGCCACACGTGCGAAGAATTCAAGGACAAATTTGTGGCTAGAACAATATCAATGTTGCAGTGGTATTTGATTTATGGTTTGGGCTAACAAATAGGTCAAAAGTCTCCTACTCCAGCGTTAAAGGTGGGCTCACAAGCGAAGGAAGGAGGGACAAATCTGAGGAAGAAAAGGACTGTTTATAGGGCTAGAGATAGTCACACGTGCGAGGTGCTGGAAGGGTTTGACTACTATTTAGGGAAGTAGCATAAGAAACCTCCTTCAGTTGTGTATTAAGGTCCACAAGGTATCCAAAGAAAGGTGAAGAAATATCTCTTTATAGCAAAGAAGAGAAGCCCTGATATTCTAGGGTTTCCTAACTTAGAAGACAAAAGTACTGGAAGACAAAGTGTCGGAAGAAGAGCTGGAAGATGTGCTGGAAGTGACAGTGCAGAAAGAGGAAGGATTTGACTCATGCTTGGAGGACATCCTAGTCAAGGGTCTAGGGTTTGGCAGTTGTTCAAATAAGAAGCTTCAATAAGAGAAAACTTACAAAGGGTTTCCCACTCAAGAGTGGAGAGGGTTTGTCCTTGGCAGAGAGGCAAATTTGTGTTCTTGTTATTTTTTTTTTGGTAGCAGTTTGATGAAGCACACACATATGCACTAATAAGGAGAAGAAGAAGTATAAGCTAATTAAGAAAATTAAAAAGATTTCACAAACTATTATCAAGTCTTAGAGAATCATCACAACACCACTTTGCCCTAAATTCTCTAACATTACGAATGTCTGAGGTATGTTTCAATGATGTTGTTGGCAGACTCTTTTCGTACACTTTAGAAGGTTATATGGTATCACATTCTTCTAGCCAATTCAATCCATAGCTAGAGGGAGTTTAAGAAGTTATTCCTGGAAAAAGTTACTGATGATAAGACTCCCGCCATGTTATTAAAAGAACTGGGAACCTAAAAATTGGGGACAAATAACGATTTAAATATTTTCTCATTTGTTAAAGAAGTTCCTCGTCAATGTGCAACCTCATGATGATATCACTAAGGATGATTACACAACTACATTGTTTACTAACATTTCTGTATTTGTTAAAAGAGCTTCAAAGAATAATCTGTATTTGTTAAAAGAGCTTCAAAGAATAATCTGGCCTTAAACTTTGCAAAATCTCTTGCTGTTGAAAAATATTTGTGAACTATTGGAGTCATTGAAGATGATTATGGTCCTAAAGACTCCAAAGAAGTTGGTAAGAAAAACCAAGCCTCTTCCAGAAGAACTAAAGTCAAAGATTCCTTCGATATGGAAAGCTTGACCAAGTCTCTAAAGGTGCTTACAAATGAAGTATCAAAGTTGAAGAGGAGGTCAAGCGAGGCATCTACCACCAACAACAAGTCTTCAAGGCCATAATTATTTGAAAAGAACAACAACTCTCAACCGACCAATTCTTCTCAGAGTTCTAACGCAATGTTCAATATGGAAAACTTGGGCATGGATAATTTTTGCACTTTTCATCAGGAGAAACATTTAGAAAAGCCCTACCCACAGTGGAACCACAATATGAACACTATGTTGGCTAATCTCGTTGAAACTCTATTAGCGGAAGAACAACCTAATCAGACTGAAAAAACAAATGAACCTGCCACGACCAAAGAAAATTCGGGTGTTGGACATTCAATAAATATGTTCAACGCTATATACAATGCTGACAAACAAAGTGTTGACCAACCATCAATGAGTGAAGCTCTTCCCAAGAAGTTGATTGACCATTACAACTTGAGGAGAAAAGGACTTGTTTCTGAGCAGGAACTTAAGAAGCAATTGTTACGTAGAATCCTACCACCTTACAATCCAGCTCAGAGTTCGCAGAGCAAGTTTGGAAGTGCGCCAAGAACACTTCCAGTAGCAACAAGAACAAGTCCACCACTTCTGCTGCAACAGATAAGGTTACACCACCTGATTCATCAACACAACCCGTTAAGTCATAAAGCATTGATTATAACATTGAACATATGAAAAGAACTCGCGTTAACATTTCACTCTTCAAGCTCGCAAAGATAACGACTCAATGAGAACTGATTCTCCATAAACTCTCATTGCACACTTCGGCAAGTAAAGAAGTTTATGCTTCTCGGGTAATGTCTGGTAACTCTCATGACATCATCAAAATTGTTGTAAATTTAGGTTCTAATGCTCTCCTTCCTCCATTTCTATTAACTTTCAAAAAATTTAATTATAATGCTCACAACTGTTTGGTTGATTTTAGTGCATCCACGAATGTTATGCCATTATCAATTTCTAAGAAAATAAATTCTAAATGGGATAAAACTGATGCATGGATCATACAGCTGGGCAGATCATTTGTCCAGGCCATTAGTGAACTTAGCAATGTTATCATTCATTTTTCATCTAATCATAGAGTCCACCAATGTATAAATATCGTAGTTGTGGACATACCCAAAGCATGTGGTTTACTATTGAGCAAAGATTGGTCTAACAAACTCCAAGGATACTTTTTGACGCATTAGTCTCACTTAAGGCTTCCATATAAGGGCATAAATAATCAGATTCGAGTTGAGAGTGAGCCTTACATGAAGCATTCCGTGACACAACTTGAGGAAAACAAAGAACCAATGGGCTTTGCAAATTTATTTTTCGGAAAATTGTTTTTTCGAAGTACATCATGGATGTTATCTAGCATAGCCTTCACTCGTCCCACCTGATACATAGTTGGAACTCCTTCCTCGAAATAGAACTGATGGAAATGACATTTGTACAATAGATGTAGATAGTAGTAGTATAGGACATAGCTATAACATTTCTAACATTTGGATTTTATACTTTAACAGTTTGAAAATGTGGTAGGGATGTGGAGCTGGTTGCATTTTAATAGACCCGCAACAAACAAAACATTTGATCTCTTTCTTCTTGGAGTTTGAGTACACCAACAATGTTGCAGAATACTAAGCACTCATTTTGGGTTTGAAGAAATCCATTGACCTCAAAATTGAGGTAGTCAAAGAAATAAGTGACTCTAAAATCATTGTACGACAAGTACGAAATACTATACACTATGTGTCACTTAATCTAAAAAGTTATCAACAAGAGGTATGGAACTTGATTTCTTAATTCCAAGCTTTTAATATTATGTTCCTAGAATACGTAATACCATTGCTAATACATTAGCAAATGTTGTTGCTAGGTTGTCACTGTTGAAGGATGGGTTTTTTGTTAAAATTATTTATAGGCCATCCATTTCGGATAATATTACTAACTTTTGTGCTTTTGTGAATGCTAATGTGTTCAAAGATGTAGTTATCGACGAATATGAGCACGAGAAAGCGTTGTAGGGTGCATCTCAAGCAAGCAAAGGAAACCTCATGCCCGAGGGTGTGGTTTCATTGGAAAAGTTGTATGACTTGCAAACTTGCTTTAAGGTACCAGCCAATGCAAAGACCCATAGCTCCACTCTATCGCACGAATAGATAAACCTTGGTATGGAAGAAGATCCAAGTTTTTGAATCTTGGTACTTGTTGTACACCTCAAGAGAGACAATCTTTCATCCACCTCTTTCAACAGTACCGAGATGTTTTTGCATGGACATATGACGATCTTAAAACTTATGACATGTGAAAAATCATGTACGTGACTCCAATCAAGGAAAGGGCCAAGCCATTTTAGCAATTACGGAAAGTTTGACTCATAAGCCCCTGATTTAGAAAGATTTGAGAAATTTGTTGGATCCTTGGATCACTTTTAGAGTTCATCATTCAACATGGGTCTCAAATCTAGTTCCAGTAAGGAAGAAGTCCGAGGAAATATGCATGTGTGTGGATTTTGTAATCTCAATCGCACCTTGGGCAAAGAAAATTATTCAGTTTTCATCAATGAAACAAATTTTACAAACAGTATCAGGGTCTGAAATCTTTTCATTGTTGGATGCATTTTTAGGATACAACCAGGTTCTGGTGTTAGAACCCAATAGGCACAAGGCAACATTTCGAACTAAGTGGGGTAAATTTTCTTTTAAAAGAATTCCTTTTGGGCTTATTAATGCAGGAACGACCTTTCAATGTGTTATGGACATCACATTTTGTAGTTTGATTGGACAGAGCATCGTGGTCTACTTAGATGATGTGACAGTGTTTTCTAAAAGAAGATCTAACCACTTACGCCATCTGAAGCAAATTTTCGACCAATGTTGCAATACGGGATATCTCTTAATCCTAAGAAGAGAATTTTCACATTGTTCGAGGGAAATCTCTTGGGACATATCATCACAAAAAGTGAGATTAAGGTGCACCCTAAACAGGTCAAAACTATTACTTAGATTCCCTTCCCGGTGAACAAGAAAGCATTGCAATCCTTCTTAGGGAAAATTGATTTCCTTAGCAAGTTCGTCTCGTGTTATGCATACATAATGAAATCGTTGCAATAGATCATAAAGAGGGATGTGATCTATAAATGGGATAAAAGGGAAAAGGATGCATTTGCCCATATAAAGAAAGTAATTGCAGAAGCACCAACATTATACAGTCTAAATTTCAGCAAATATTTTCTGCTATACACTTTCAATTCTAATACTTCTCTTGTTGTTGTTCTTACGCAAAAAGATGATTAGGATAATGAATGACCTATATCATTCATGAGTGATGGCTTATAAGGACCATAACTTGATTACCCTGCCATCAATAAACATGCTTACTTAGTCTACAAGGTGGTAAAGCACTTTAGGCCTTACCTTCTGAAGAATCATATTATTATCTTCGTGCCACAGCCAAATGTCTGATCATTTCTTGTTCAACAAGAGTTGGGTGAAAGAAGAGCGAACTAGATTACCAAATTGTAGGAGTACGGTCTTGAGTTCAAACCAGTTCACAAAATCAAGGGGCATGGTCTATGTGAACTAGCAGCAGAAGTGGTAAGTTCACCAGAAGATGATTCTTCTAGATGAGAGAAGTTAATAGAAATGTATAATTTCGAACAAGCTACCCCCACTGACACATCCTCCTCTTGGTACACAAGTGTGCAACAATATCTTGAGCACGAAAGCCTACCCTCTCATTTATCAGCGAGACAGAAGAAGGCTACCAGATTGAAAGCTTTTTCTTATCAGTTAGTGCATAAAGTTCTTTTCAAGAAGCACCACAATGGGGTCCTACTTATATGCTTGAAGGCACTAGATTCAGAAAGGGTAAGGTGTGACCTCCATGACAGACCAGCTAGAGGACATTTCACAGGTGACACTACTGTGCACAAAGTTATGTGGGTCGGTTTCTATTTTCCCACACTTTTCAAAGGTGCCAATGCTTATGCCCACATGTGTCCAGTTTGTCAGAAATGTGTTGGTCGAGAAATGAAGTAGGCTCTCCCATTGCAACCAATCGCTATAGAAGAACCATTCCAACAATGAGGCTTAGATGTTATTGGTGAGATATTTCCGCACTCATCGAAGCAAAACCGCTATATTCTCATTACTACACATTATTTCACGCAGTGGATAGAAGTGGTTCCTCTAAAGAAAGTGAATGATCAGGAGGTCATCAACTTCCTTAAGTAGAACATTATCACCTGGTTCGACATTCCGAATTCACTTGTTTTTTATAATGCAACGTATTTCTCATCTCTTAAACTTTATGATTTTGCATTAGAAAATGACATCGTATTGAAGCATTCAACTAACTAGTATCCACAGGGGAATGATCTTGCTCAATCATCCAATAAGAACCTTATATGTATCATTAAAAAGACCATCTTCTTTGAACATTAGAATTTGCATAATGTTTTGGTGAATGATCTATGGGTTGGTCGTGTCATGCCTAAACATTCTTTGAATACCTCTCCTTACTTACTGGTATATGGAAAATAAGCCATCCTACCTTCAAACATTTACGTGTCTGCCCTTCAACTCTCACAAGAATCGCAAGGTAAGCCTTGTCTTCTAGTTCGTAGTAGGATAGACACTCTTTTTAAGTTATATGAAGAAAGGAGGAAAGCGAAAGAAATTTTTTCTCTTCATCAAAACTGTATCAAGAGATGGTTTAATAAGAAGTTTGTGGCGAAGAAGGAATTCAGTGTGGGTGACCTGGTATTGAAGTGGGACAAAGCCCATGAAGAGAAGGGAAAACACATTAAGTTCTAGTAAATGGTCAAGATTAGAAACCGTACTTTCAATGATAGTATAGGGTTATGCCCTATCCTATGTACATAGTATGTTTTTTTGTTTTTTGTTTGGCATGTTCAGTCTTTTCAGTTTGTCTTTTCATTCATGTGAATAAGCCTCGTGTGTAAGTGTGTTTTGGGCCCTAATGTATGTGGAAGAATAGAAAAGGGCCTTGCGACACTACAAAATTTGGCTAACCTTTAGTTCTTCTTCTTCGTCTTGGTTCATGCCTTTTGGTTGATGATGTTTTGATGGAAAATACGATCATGCATAAAGAGAACATTGTGTAAAACCATGACAGTCGTATCTATTCTAGGAGCCTCGTTTCTATGCTCGGTTCTTTATGTTTTGGTTTTTTCTAGCTTGATCCAATCAAGTAGAGAATGACAAGGGGAAAATCTTAACGAGCAAACTCATATAAGAGGTTTTATATATGCTTCTCTAAAAGAACAACATCTTCTACTCTCAATAAGTTTGGATCCCTCTTCCACCCGATGAAATAAATAAGTGTCGAAGCACAGTCCTGTGAAAATAAATAAATAAAGGGTGAAAGAAGAGAAAGGCTCCCTCCACAAGGAGATGAATCAAGTAACTTCGTCAAGGTATTTTTCAGGATCGCTGGCAATGAATCAATGCTTGTGTTCTTGTAGTGACTTCGTTGGGGTACTGTCTAGGATTGCTCACAACACAACAACACTAGAGATCAAAACTCATACTCTGAATATATTAAGCTTGTGAACTACATTACCCTTCTCCTAAATCGAAGCATTGTGGTATGACTAGTCTTATGATTGAGTTCAACGGAGAAAGAGATGAAGGGGACTATATCTATAACCAGGATAAGTGGGGAAGCTAGAGTAATTTGCACAATGAATCAATACTTCCTGAAGAACTGGACCTTGCATAAAATATTAGACCAAGGAAAAGAAGTTGAAATTCAACCGGTGTGTCACCAAGTGTTGTCACTACAACACCCTCCAAAATTTTGGCTTACATCCAATTTCAGAGCCTGCTTTGACTTCACATGTTTTCGTTTCTAGTATTAAGAGTCATCCCATGTGTTTTATTTTAGTGTTCAACTCTCGTCTGGAAGAAAATCAAAGTTTCTTCTTTTGGCATGGTAAGCGTCACATATCATATAAACGTAGTTATGGTCCATCTCAAAGGGTAAATTTGGTATCAATAGTTCCTACTTTTCATCTAGACATGTATTATACTCATTGTGAAATTTTCAAGCATTGTTACATGAGTGTCGTCAGTGTCGTTGCAAAGTGTGCCATTTGTGTCGCACTTGGGGAAGTTGTCGCATTGTTGTCACACTGGGGGTATTATGTTGTTCATGTGTTCAGAGTGATCACTGTTGTGTCGTCAATTGTTCTGAGGGTGTGATCATGCTTAAGTTTTTTCCTTGTTTACTTTAGCCTTATTGATCCCACACTTAGTCAAATCTTGAAAAGTTCCCTCCCAAGCAACTTGACCTCACTCAACCTTCTTGAACTGCATAGTCTTAGCCCTCAAGCTCATACCTTGCCTTTTGGAACTACACAATGTGCGGATCGTACCTCCCTGAACTGCACATTGCGTAGTCTCAGTGCTCAACCCTCACCCTTTAGCTCCAAAACTACATAACCCTGCTTTCCAGTCACCTTCTTTTGCACACTGCACAGTCTCAAGCATCAAGCCTCCAGCCTGACGCCTTGAACTACACAATTGAACAAGCCATGGGCCTTTGTCCCTCCAAAACTACATAGTGGGCAACCTTAAGCCTCAAGCCTACCTCCTTGAGCCCCTCAAATGCACAGTGACCTTTCTCTGGCTTGCCTGAACTGTGCATTGTGCAGTCTCAAGCTTCATCCTTGGCCCCTGACCTCCTGAGCTATGCAACTGCACAATCCTTGAGCTAATCTCTCCACCCAACACTTGGTTCCAACTTAGTCTGTGATTATCATGAAGCATGTTAGAATAGGAGTTTACCAGACTGATGTTGTCTCATCATGAGTGGTTTCTAGTTGCAAGTATTATATCATGTCATGATAGGATGATGATGAAGGAGAAGAAGAAGGAGACCATGCTAGAAGATACCTATGGAGATGCAAAGACAAGTTGATCAATGAATAAAAGACAAAGGGACACTATATTGTGACAACAGCTGGAGATCAAGATAATATTGAAGACTCCCTATCTTCAAGCCTTATGGAGGAGCAAGAGGAAAAACATTTATCATCTTTCAAGAAGACACAAAGATAACAACAACAAGAATGGCTTGACATTGCCATATCATCATGTAATCCATGTCATAAATGTCATGTCATCTCTTGTCAAGGTGTCATTCAAGATGTATATGATTCATAATTTTCCACATCATTTTTGGATTATGTAGTTTTCAATATGTGAGAAATGTAATGTAAGGTGGAAGTCCAAGAGTCATCTATAGAATGTGAAAAGTCATGAAGGAGTCAAAAGGTCATAGAGAAGTCAAACAATCATGAGGGTAGTCCAAGAGTTGTGAAGGAGGTGAATGGCCACCCCATTTGTTATATATACACCCTCATAGCTCATGCAAAGGACTTTTCACCTTGGCTCCTCCTACTGGGAATTAGAGAGGAAGATAGTTATTTTGGAGGATCAAATTGTTTCTCTAACGCTCCACTATTGGAGCTAGTGGTGTTCACTATACTAATGTATCTTGGAACTTTTACTTAATTTTTGAAGCTCGTTAAGCCAACACACTTTCATGCGTATGTCGTAAATATTGTAAGACTATTCTTTGAATGTTTGTGATGTATGTTGTTTTCATCGATACTATGGAAACTATACTATTTCGGTGGCTTTGGTACTTATGTTGTTGAAGGTGTGTTGTAAGTATTTAACAATTGTTTCTACTATGTGAGATATTTTGCTAGTTGATTAATGATTCATATATATGTACATGCTCATGTGTCTTTACTAGATTAATACTATTACTTTTCATTTAAAGGATCACTTTTATGTCCCCTTCGGTAGAAGAACCTTGATACATTATGCAGTTGAACATTCCACAAGGAAGACTCGCTTGTTCATCTGAAACTACATATACATTACTCTCTTGTGACGACCATCATAGCCAAGTCAAATCTCTAAGAACACATGGCAATCGAGCATTATTTCTGGAAGGGCTCCTGTAACACCCTCCTCCCACATCTACCCAAGTAACCGGCCAACCAGGGTAACCATGTGACGAGAAGTTACTATGATATGACTTGAATCCCTATGTGTCAGTTAAGGAAGTGGGATCGGTGGAACACATCACACATAACTTTCACATCAGGAACAAAACTCCCAGGAGCCATCCCAACCTCTCAGGTAATCAACCCCTGATACGAACTGTAGTTTTAGTGCATCAAACCCCTAAATTCTCCCTTGATATGGACAAGGGTGCATCTAGGAGGCTCTAGAAGCTCCCACAGCAAGGGCAAGGGAGCTTCCAAGGACTTTTTCCCCTAGTGTTATGCATGTGACTCCAACATTTGTGCCACTTTTTCAGGCCCAAAGCCCATGTCAATGCTCAGAGCTCAATAGCACCTTCAGAAATGAATTTACACAATAGAATAATGATACATTTGCAAAAACATTGACAAGGACTAGACTACTTGCCGTGATAGACATTTCGTCAAACATATCACAAATATGAAATCTACAGGTCTTTACAACAAAATTGAGCATAAGGGTCTAATACCACACATGTGTTTACTATGAGGTATTGTTTCCTTATCACATTAGCTACATTATCATCTATTAGGCCATAGATACATTGTCCATTCATTTACAAGTAAAAACTTAATGATAACCATACATCACCATTGTCATAATACATATTCATAACCAACATAATAACAATACAAATATCAAGGAAACAACAACCATATTATCCACATATGAACCAGTATAATACTAATGAAATAATGAGGAATAACCTCATATTAATGATGCAACGACCAACCAGGTTTGGGACTTCCACGAACCACCCGACCATAGACATGGCTGAGCCAAATCTCTCTTCATCCAGTCACCCTCATGCTATATTCTAAGAATGAATGTGGGATCTCATGGAACAATCCATCAAAATCGAACAAGGGCTTCCAGAGGCCAAACCACCTCAACCCATCAAACAGTGATTCCACCTCATGATCGCACATCACAAACCATCACCATATTGGTCTCTACCTAAGCCTTCTACGGCTCCAAAGCGTTTGTTCTAACCAAGGTTTCCAAGACTAGTAACTCAACCCATAGTTACTGCTAGGCTCCAGAGCATTTGTCCAACCAAGGCTCCAGGACTAGTAACTCAACCCACCAAGGACTCTAGAATGTTTTTCCAACCAAGGCTCCAGGACTAGTAACTCAACCCACCAAGGGCTCCAAAGCATTTTTCCAACCAAGGCTCTGGGACTAGTAACTCAACCCAAGTTGTTACAGGGCTCCAAAGATTTTGTCCAACCAAGACTCCAGGAACTAGTAACTCAACCCACAGTTAAAAGAACATGAAAACCAACCAGAAAACAAAAGGAAATGAACCCCCAACACCATGTTTATCCATGAAATGGAAAGGCTAGGCAAATCCACTATCAATCCAGGCAATCCTCCATGCCAATGACAGATCATGACCAATAAACCACATGCATATGCCATGCATGCCAAAACTAGTGAGGAAAACATACATGTAAGCAAAACCCATTGTAGTTGTTGATCCCAATGTCCCCTTGCGCTTCCTTTGCCTTCTGGCTCCACGCATCCAAGTATGCCACACTCTCCAAGAGCGCTCCAAGAAAACTCTTAGAAGGAGAGCTCCAAAAATGAATTGACGAAAGGTTACATTGACCAAGCCTGAACAAAAGTTGCCAATTGATCCTTAGAAGCCTTTTTATCAATGAGGCCTCTATTTTCTTCATTTTCCATTATTTTCATTCAGTTTCCTCCTCACATGCAACCTGTGACCTTTCACCCTCCTTTTCTCCTAATTTCCTTTATTCTCATAAATAAATGTGCCAAAATGCCACTTTGTCTTTCCAAAGTCTTTGCCATTGCCTTTGCCAATTTCCTTAGCCATAATAAACCGAATGAACACCCACTAGGGTGTTTTTCCCACCATCCACCTTGGAATGCGTGTCCCATTACCATGGTCTTATATATTTTTACATCGATTTTTTACCAGGGTTGTTATAGAACCCCCCCCTAGGGGAACACCGCCCTCAGTGTTCAATGACACCTATAACGAGCAAGACTGTTGAAAACAAAACATACTGCCCATGGAGCTTTATAACATATCTTGTTACAGTATTTACAATGACCATCTACTAAAACATGACAAACATACTGTTTGTTGGAGCTTTATAACACATCTCATTATGGTATTTACAATAATAACCACATATACACACATACACATTTGCTTCACCCATGAAATAATCATACTATCTATGGAGCTTTATAAATCCAGCTCAATATAGTATTTACAATAATACACACATATACACATATGCACATTTTCTCAACCAACAAATAAAAGGATACGATGCTTGCATTCGCAACAAGGGAATCCAGGGGCTCACAACTCCACCCTCAAAGTAATACCTGGATTCACCTCCTTCCTAGGAACTCCAAAATCCACTACAAGTTCAAATCTGCATCCAATGTCCAACGTTATAATCCTATGCCACTTGTCCTCTTAGTGGACAGTTACCAGCTCATTGGTCCAAGGCACACTCGAAATGTGCATTTGATTCCATCTGGCAATGCTAATGACCAAAACAAATATATCCCCCAACCTTCCCTTCTCTGCTACACAGTCCCTCAGGCGATCCGATCAACCCCTTCCATACAGTCACACACCTTCCAAGTTCCATTGGCACCCCCATCCCGGGCAGTCCATCCCTCGGCAAGGTTTCCTCGCATCAGAAGGTCTAGAAACCAAGGCATATCCCAGCCTCAAACCATCATACCGGTCATATCATGCTCATGGCAATCAATGGGCGCTATTGGGTGCCAATGTCCCACAATGGCTCTGCTTCTGAATGCTTTACCAACATATTGCTACTTGTTCCAATTCCTTTTGATATTATTGCTAATGCTTGCCATCAGTGTCGACCACCCAACTGGGAATTTCATGCTTTCCTGTACCAAGCACATAATTTCCATTAGATTCAAAATAAATTAAAATAACTTCAAATCATACCTCATTGGTGGCCCGTCAATAAGGTATACTTGCAATTATGTTCGCTTCCTATCACAACAAGTTAAACTAACATCTTTGACTAAATCATCATGTATAAACATATCACATCATGTTAGTGTTTGGTCAATTTAGTGTGTCCTAAATTGTTGCATTTAATTGTCAATCTGGGATTCATAAGCTGACGAAGTGCGGCGCACTATATGTGCAAGATAACCTATCTCTTACTTTTTGTCGTTTTTGGTTTTTTTTTATTTGTTATGGGGGTTTTTATCTTGGTTGGTGTCCTAATGTGTGAAGAAAATTCTAAAAGCTAAGTATGGATATAAATGTTCAAGGCAATGATGTCCTTTATATTGATTTCCCAAACTTCAGAAATATGCAATGACAAAATTAATTCCTAACAGAAAATGAAAATGTGCCACTATTCTAATCAAACAAACAGTGAGCTATTGATCATGGAACCCAGTATCCTTGCTGCTGTCTAAATACAAAAGAAATTGTACTCAAAGAAATCCAAAAATTGCAAACAAGGTAAAGCTAAAATCAAATTACATCAATTCATCCTCTGACCCCTCGCCATTAGTCTCGCTATGGCTTTCGAAGGTAATCATAAACAACTTGAGCAATCTGATATCTAATTTGCAGGAAAATAAACTAATATCTACTTCAATCCCTCGGCATTAGTCCCGCTATGGCTTTCGAAGGTAACTGAAAATGACATGAGCAATTCAATAACTAACTTGCAGAAAAATAAACTAATATCAAACTACACATTCATACTTCAATTCCTCAGGAGGTAACTGATAATGACATGAGTCATTTAATATCTAATCTAACTAATAAAGCAAATATACAAAACTGAAATAAATAAAACAGTGTTGGGATTGAAAACTAAGAAAAATAAATCAGCAGAAGGACAAGAATAATTCCATGTCATTAGTCATTGTAAAACTATGTGCAAATGCCTGGGCTACCTAATCTGGAACAAAGACACTGATCAGTTAACAACAGTATAAAGCATGAAAATTTATGGACAAAAGTAAAACGTGAATACCATAAGCAATGCAATATATATACATGAATGATTATGGAATAAGGAACGTAAGGCAATAAAGCATGAAACTATACAGCAATGAACAAAACCTCGGCTTGTGCAGGGGACCTCTGCACAGTCCTCGGGCAACAGCTATTAACCACGAATTGAGGTTATAAGCAGAGTCTTCTCATGTATTCAAAATGCAGTCATAACACAGAAATAAAGTCACGGCACAGTGGGCTTGTTAACAGTCAAAATTATATTACAAAAGCTAGCTAATATGCGTATGAGAACGCATTATTTATAACGGAGGATGGCATAACTAATTTCCTACAATCTACGCTGACAAGAGACACATAAACAACCACGTCCAGGAATCTAGCATTATGGCTGCCGTGAAGATTAAATCTTTGGAGGGTGGCTATTGGATTCGACTCATGGAGCAGTCCACAGGTGTTGATTTGTCCCCTGAGATTTAGCAACGGCCACGCAAGTCTTCACATGGTGAAAAAATAGAGTTTTATCACCGTAGGACTCTTAGGTTGACCACCGCTTTACCTCCCGTTGACTATGGCCTCTTTTGATGAATTCGACTGAGCCAATAGGACTCGGTCCATGTCCACGTTGTTTTCAACTTGCCCATGTGGCTCAATTCGCCTAAAGACACCTGCAATATAGACTTTGACAAAACAGCTGCGGAAAGTTGGGATGGCTGCGAAAGTGACAAGACTCTGCAGCTCATAAACAAAAATCTAGTTCAAATAGCAACACAAACACATAATCAAGAAACCACTTTAAATGCTCTTTTTGAACTAATATGCAATGATACTGATGACTTAGGAGGTTCAGATGAATGGAAAGAAGCTAGAAAAAGGTGTAGGAAAGATGCAAGTTTGGGACTGAACAGTTAGCTTAAAACATAACCATCATAGATCAAAATCATAAATCACATGTAACCATCATAAACCAAAATCATAGGTCACATGTAATCATCATAGACTAGAATCATAAATCACATGCATAATAGAATTGAGCTGATACGTATCATTTAATCAATCCTTAGCTTCTACTTGTGTCCTTATTCCATACACACACCAGATCAATTGCCACACCTAACAAACAGCCAATTCTTTCTCCTCAACCATGTGCACATACACATAGTGTGCATCACACACATACAACCACACACGACATACAACACCATGCAATACATGCACCTACACCTGACACACCACACATACACCCACATCTCGTGTACAACACAACACAATACATACTCCTACATCCGGTGTACACCACAACACAATACACACCTACACTCGGTGTACAACACAACACAAATACATACACTAAGTACAACACAATGAATACATATGTCACGATACCACGACTACATAATGCACATACATAGTACCGCATGCCCGCAACACAACATGTACGACATTTTCACAATACCACATGTACACCAGTACCATATGTACAACATGTACATAGTACCACTTATACACAACACCACCTGTGCAACATGTGCCCAACATCACATGTACATGACACCACCTGCACAACACGTATAGAACACCACATGTACACCGCACCACATGTACATAGTACCACATGCACGACATGTACACGACACCACATGTACACAACATCACATGCACAACATGTACACGACAAAACCTGCACACATCACCACATGTAAAACATGTACGCAACACCACATGTACAATCATGCACACAACACCATATGTACATAGTACCACTTGTACAACATGCACACAATACCATATGTACATAGCACTACATATACATGTACATAGCATCATATGTACACAACACTGACAACCGCTGGAACTCCACTAGTGAATAAGTGACTTTTATCAGGATTAGGAGAAAGACCCGAAAGATCCTTGAATTGTTGTAGGCAACCAGCAACCCTAGAAACCGAGTCGAACGGAACACGGATACAAAACTAATGGCACTTCGGGACTTATAACGAATACCCCGGTTCAAGCCCATGTTCAACTTCGCACGCAATGGTTTGGTTTCGGTCACTTCACTTCTTATACCTCTTGCTCTTTAGGGAGCTGTTTGGGATATCCAACATGCACACAACACTGCATAGTATGATATGTACACAACATTGCATATCCAACATTTACATATCACTATTTATACCCAACCCTGCATATGAAATATGCACACAACACCATAGGTACAATCACTGAATATAAAATACGCACAACATATACACAACAATAGCACTGCACATTCAAGACCACACTGCTTCTACCAAGCAACCTTGCTTCCAGTGTCTCCCCACCATCCATGCTTATCCTGGCATGTCACGAATCACACTGTTTTCATTTCGATGATGTATCTCTCAGCATTAGCCTGTCCATAACATAAACATAGACATAGTATAATCACATAATATCAATTCATATCCACATGATACTGACCTCAGAGATCTATCAGGGTACTCGTCCCACTTGATTCCTCATGAACCGGGAATCTCTTTATGCCATTCCCCTGCATCAGCAATCATTCCTCCACAAGAACAATTCCTGATAACCCTGTCAGACAACAATATATATATATATATATATCAACATAAAACAATCATGATCCTGTCAGGCAACGACATACATACATACATACATACATACATGCATATATAAACATTAGCATAAACATTATCACAACATAATTAGCAAATATCATAAGGTCAAGGTTAAGAAAACTCCTTTTATCCATGCACAACATTAAGAACAATTGTTCCCAACATAGCCAAGGCATCAGATGCCTCACATCCATTCACTTTACTCTTCCTGTTAGCTTTCTCATGATTGTCTTGCCACCATCCATTTACACTAATGGACCAAACCAATCCAACTGGCTATCATATTCTTTCCTTTTGCCCTTTAATCATGCACTGAGCTTCATTTGAGTCTCATATTACCTTATGGATTTCATTCAGCTTCTCCTAGGCTCCATTAAATTTCTTCCTTCCCAACCAAATCCCAAGACTCTCAAACACAAAAGGAAAGAACAAGAAAAAAAACAAGAAGAAGACCATGAAAACCAATAACAACATGACACCACAACAAAGTGGCAAGGCCTTGCATCAAACATGAACAAAACTGCAAATCAAGCTCAACAAATCACAAAAGACCAAAAGTGCAAAACTGGAAACAAACACCATGACACCATCCTCGCAGGTTTCTAATGCTTCCAAGTGAAAGCTCAACTCAAGCCTTCTTTAATATTTCATGGAAATATCTTTTTCCATGCAATCCCCTGCATCATACTTCCATAAACACATAAATGTCATTGCATAAGTGAGCATAACATTACAACAATTACCTTACCTTGTTGCACCAAGCATGTTTCCCTACAACTATTCACACATGTCCCAAGGATCAAGGCAACATATCTACTAATTTGAAATCAACCTTTACCAAGACTAATAATCATGTCATAATCCATAGTCAACTCATGGTTATTAGACATAATGCTACAACTATCACCTACTTACACTCAAGTACGTATCGTCTCAACACGTGTTAGTACATACCATGTTAAATAAATAAACTAGACAACATAATAGAGACCAAACGCTCAAACACCAAATAAACGACATACACCAACTCATATCTTAATGTATCTCAGGGGAGGCTATCTTGTCTGCACAATAAATCCAAATTAGCATGATATAACTTCACGACATATTAACTCAAACATAAATAAGGTCATGATACCCATAATAGTCATTGGCTAAGATGTTCACATCATAAACTCATAAACAATTGTCATTCATACATAATAATCACATTTTCACAATCAGTTAGATTAATATGACATAATATCACAACATATTAACTTATACCTCAATGTCATAACCCTAACCATTTGCATAGACCATTCCAAATTAGTATGATACATATAACATCAATATCTTAATATAATGACCCTAATCATCAAGTTACTAGCATATAACAACAATAAGTTGTATATCATGCTCATCAACAACATATAACCTAATCATCAAGCTATCTAACATAAAACAACAATAGCAATGCATACAACCACAGATTACAATCATTCATGACTATCTAACACATGAATATGACTACACTAATAAACTAGAATCTATCATGTATGTAGCCATAACATCAATAGAATGGAAGACATACACATAACCATAATGCATATAACAATCATTAACCTAAATACCTGCATGCCGAACATACTAACATGTATGATGACATGCTCTTGCCTCGAGGTCCAATGAAGCAACTTCACTTTGATTGTTTGGATATTTTGCTTTATCTCAACCAACTCATTAGCATCATAACATACCAATACATGTTTGACCTACCATACATGCATAACCATAACCATGACAATGCATGCATAACAAATTCATATACAACCATACACTCATGTCGACACATGCCACAACAACACCATCAACCTTCACATGGTGACATCACTACAACCATGATCAACACTATGCAAATGTAATAAGCACATGGACTACAAGCATAAGGAACACATATGAAACTGACATGAATGCATGACCAACACACTGCCCATCTAGTTTGAGGGGTGAACTATGCTCCGATACCACTCTATGGTATGAGGTAACACCCAAAGAGAACATAAACCAAACATTCCCCAAAGCAAACGAGACCCACTTTGATACCACTCAATGGTATCAGATATGACCCAAAAAGAGCGCAACCCACTTTGGTACCACTATGTGGTATCAGATGTGACCCAAAGATAGCGCAACCTGCTCTGATACCACTTTGTGGTATCATATATCACCCAAAAAGAACGAAAACTAGACACCACCGAAAGAGAATGAAACCCACTCTAATAACACTTTGTGGTATCAAATATGACCCAAATAGATTGCAACCCGCTCTAATACCACTATGTGGTATCATATATCATACAAGGAGAACAAAAACCAGAAACCACCCAAAGAGAATGGAACCCGCTCTGATACTACTTTGTAACGCCCTGCTCCCACATCCTACCCAAGTAACCAGCCAACTGGGGTAAACATGTGACGAGAAGTTACTATGATATGATTCGACTCCCTATGTGTCATTTAAGGAAGTGGAACCGAAGGCACACATCACACAAACCTTTCACATCAATAACAGAACTCCCAATAGTCATCCCATCCACTCAGGTAACCATCCCCTGAGACCAAATAAATTTTTAATGCATCAAACCCTTGGACGCTCCCTTGATATGGACAAGGGTGCATTTGGGAGGCTCTGGAAGCTCCCACAACAAGGGCAAGGGAGCTTCCGAGGACTTTTTCCCCTAGTCTTAGGCATGCGACTCCAAGATTTGTGCCACTTTTTCAAGCCCAAATCCCATGTCAACGCCCAGAACTCAATGACACCTTCAAAAATGAATTTACACAACAAAATAGTGATACATTTGCAAAAACATTGACAAAAGACTAGACTGGACCCCTACTAGCCATGATAGGCATTTCGTCAAACATATCACAAATATGAAATCTACAGGTCTTAACAGCAGAGCTAAGCATAGGGGTCTCATACTCATATGAGATTCGTTAGGAGGAATTGTTTCCTTATCACATTAGCTACATTACCATCTATTAGGCCATAGATACATTGTTCATTCATTTACAAGTAAAAACATGATGAGAGCCATACATCACCACTGTCATAATACATATTCATAACCGGCATAATAACAACAGAAATACCAAGGAAACAACAACCATATAATCCACATATGAACTAGTATAATACTCATGAATAACAAGGAGAAATAACCTCATATTAATGATGCAACAACTGACTAGGTTTAGGACTTCCACGAACCATCCAACCATAGACATGGTTGAGCCAAATCTCTCTTCATCTAGTCACCCCCGTGCCATATTCCAAGCATGAATGTTGGATCTCATGGAACAATCCATCAAAACCGAACAAGGGCTTCCAGAGGCCAAACCACCTCAACCCATCAAACAGTTATTCCACCTCACGGTCAGACATCATAAACCATCACCAGATTGGTCTCTACCCAAGCCTTCAAAGCTCCAAAGTGTTTGTTCCAACCAAGGGTTCCAAGACTAGTAACTCAACCCACAGTTGCTACCGGGCTCTAGAGTGTTTGTCCAACCAAGGTTCCAGGACTAGTAACTCAACCCACCAAGGGCTCTAAGCGTTTGTCCCAACCAAGGGTTCTAGGACTAGTAACTCAACCCACAGTTGTCATTGGGCTCCAAAGTGTTTGTCCAACCAAGGCTCCAGGAATAGTAGCTCAACCCACCAAGGGCTCCAGAGCGTTTGTCCAACCAAGGCTCCAGGACTAGTAACTCAACCCGCCAAGGGCTCCAGAGCATTTGTCCAACCAAGGCTCAAATACTAGTAACTCAACCCAAGTTGTTACAGGGCTCCATAGTGTTTGTCTAACCAAGGCTACATGAACTTGTAACTTAACCCACAACTAAAGGAACATGAGAACCAACATGAAAACAAAAGGAAATGAAACCCCAACGCAAAGGCTAGGCAAACCCACTATCAATCCAGACAATCCTCCATGTCAATGACAGATCATAACTAATAAACCACATGCATATGCCATGCATGCCAAAACTAGTGAGGGAATCATACATGCAACTCGGTACCTACAAGAAAAACCCATTGTAGTTGTTATCCCGATGTCCTCTTGCGCTTTCTTACTCTTCCTTTGCCTTCTTGCTCCAAGCATCTAAGTATGGCACACTCTCCAAGAGTGCTCCAAGAAAACTCTAAGCGTCCAAGAGTATGAGAGACAGAGAGAATAAAATGGCAGCTCCAAAATTGAACTGACAAAAGGTTACACTGACCAAGCCTGAGCAAACGCTTGTCAATTGATCCTCATAAGCCTTTTTTTAAATGAGGCCTTTATTTTCTTCGTTTTCCATTATTTTCCTTCAATTTCCTCTTCGCATGCAACATGCGACCTTTCACCTTCCTTTTCTCCTAATTTCCTTTATTTTCATAAACAAATGTGCAAAATACCACTTTGCCTTTCCAAAGCCTTTGTCATTGCCTTTGCTAATTTCCTTAGCTATAATAAACCAAATGAACACCCACTAGGATGTTTTTCCCACCATTCAGCTTGGAATACATGTTCCATGACCGTGGTCTTATATATTTTTACATGAATTTTTAACTAGGCTTGTTATAGCTCCCACACTAAACGATGCAAATTCTAATTAGGACTTTTCATCGGGGAGACCCCCTTTCATGTTGGTGGTATCCAACATCGTCAACAAAACCCTAACCTCAAAAATCAAGAAGATAGCAATAAGGTTGAAGTCCTCAGGAGATCTCAAGATCATAAAGTCCATCTACAATTTTTTTTCTTATCACCATTTTGAAGATGTCCCAAATCATTTCTATGGTCCAATTCTAGAGATAAGAATTTATTCTTCTATGTGATTATAATCTAACTAACAATGATCTTGTGAAAATGAGATCCTAATTTATATGGGACAAAGATATTTTATGACATATCTCTATAGAACAAGATGAGATCTGTACAGAAGAATAAGATGAGATTTGTATATCCTCTCTTGATCAAGAAGAGAAGGTTGAATAATAGTCTTAGTCTCAGTGACATCTTTTTGTGGTACTCAAGCTCATTATGACAACATATTTCTGTGATATCCAAAATTTACTATGGTAACATATTTCTGTGATGTCAAATATTATCGTGGAAACATATTTTGGTGGTATTCAAGCGCACTATGGAACTACAACAATGTGATATTCGACATATCGGTGGCACAAAATTTCTAATACATCTGAGAACTACATATCATATGGATCCGAGCAAGCTGATGTGGTTATATTTTTCTCTCTTGCAAAGAAGTATGTTCATGAAAGAAATTGCAAGTCTAAATTATCCTTCGATTGCCCCCGAGGAAATAAAAGAAGCACATGTGGATTATGTGGCACATAATAATCAAACTCGTGGTAATGAGACCTGTGATCTGAACCTATGGTGATGAGACTTAGTAAAAAATATATGTAAGAAACTTAAAGAGGATTTACCTAGACATAGAAGTCAGAAATCCAGATTACAAGGTATGTACCATCAAAAGTATTGATTGATGAACCAGGTATGAATCTAATTAAAAGGAATTTGTAGTTAGACTTATGGTTCTCATTGAAATTGTTAATAATGTTACATTTGATAAAAACTTCAAGGTCAATCATGATTAGGACTCCCTTCATTCACAAGGAGTCATAATAATTTGATATATACCCTTTAAGACAACATCATATGATACCATCTTAATGTTGGAAAATATAACTAGGTTTAATCTTCATTTAATTTCTTTGAGTCACCATGTAATGTAATTGTCAAAAGAATAATGAAAATTATTATTATTATTATTATTATTATTATTATTATTGTGACTTATTAAAGCATGGGTTTCATGCTTGGGTCACCATGTTTTAGGTCAAAGTCCCCATTGAGGACTTCTAGGATTTATTCTGAGTCAAAAGAGTCATTGTACTTTTAAAGAGACCCTTCTTGGGCTTTTGAATCATGTAAAAATATTAAATATTGAGTCAAATATACTTTATGTATCCTCCACACCAAGTCGACCTAGAAGAAGATCAAGTCGGCCTAAGGACACTTATTCAACCCACAAGAAACCTATAAATACAAGCTAGTCGAAGTCATTTGGAGCATCACTCTCTCACAAGAAGTTCGATATCTCTTGTAGCTGGGGAAAGTGCAAATTCTGTTGTCGGGAAGTCGAAGTAAGTGCGAGTTTGGGGAAGTCTAAGGAGAAAGGAAAAATTGAAATTTTGGTGCCTCTCTCTCTCTCTGTTTCGTGTCCTAGATTGGGAGATCAAAGTCTTCCAAGTTTCTCTGTTGTTGGAATGTGCCAGTTGCCGGAAGCTATTGCCTAGTCGAAGTTGCTGGAAAGGGGTCAAAATTCTAGGAAGCTAACTTGGTGTGGAGGGAAGGTCTAGTCTTGGTCTAGGGTGAAGAGTCTCAAAGAATACTATTGGAAGGAAAAATTTCTTGACTGGCTTTTCACCTCGAGGGAGGTTTTTCCCTAGCATAGTGTTTACATCTGGTGTCTATTGTTTTATGTGTTGTTTCTTTAGTAATTGATTGATGAACTAAAAGAAAGAAGATATAAAGAATGGTAATAATAAGAAACATCACAAGTAATTATCAAGAATAAGAAAATCTTTCTACCTTTATAATTTTCTAACATGGTATCAAAGGTTTGGTGAAGAAGGAAGAAAAAGGCAGTCTCAAGCAGTTGATCAAGGAACCATTTAAAAGGATTATCTTAGGGAAGGATTATAGTATATTCAAGGAATATGTCTAACACAATCAAGGGAGAGAACAAAATTGAAGGGGCCTCTAACTATAGGCCCTGCAAGAAGAGGATTGACCTCATCCTTGAAAAGAACAAGGTACTAGACTTGGTCAAAGGAAAAGTAAAGAAGTCTACAAATGATTCCAGTGATGATGACAAAGTAAAATTTAGAGAACTAGAAGTGGTGGCCATGACTTTAATGGTAGAAGGACTAAAGGACAACCTTGTCCCATTCATAGCTAACATCGATCATGCTCAAGAAACGTATGAAGCCTTGTCAAAGTTATTTACTATTGACAACATTGGTCAAGTATCAAGTTTGAAGGATGAGCTAAGGACCACAAAGATGACTCAAGAAAGCACAATGGCATCCTTCTTTGTGAAGTAACAAGAATAGGGGATGACCTTTTGGCCATTGATGAAATTGTTCCAAACAAAGAACTCGTGATCACTGTCCTATTAGGATTACCACCTACTTGGGGTGCATTTGTTGCAGGTCTTAACAGTTGGAAGGAAGCTTTCACTTTTGAAGAACTACGGACTACCTACAGTCAAGAACAATTAAGGATCTCTTTAGTTGCCAATTCTGAAGGTGTTTCAAATGCCTACATCACTCAACATAAAGGAAATAAATCGAAAGGACCAAGGAAGAAAGTTGACATGTCCAAGGTGGAATGCTATCAATTCCATAAGAAGGGTTACTACAAGAGTGACTATCCCGACAATCCAAAATAAGAAGAAAGATAGAGATTATGCCAACATTGTTGAGGAAGGAGACCCAAATAAAGTCAATCTAGAAGAATCTGACATTAGGGACTTACACTACTAAGTCTTTTGCTTGTAGCCTTAGATATCTTATTTTATATTTTGATGTTTTAGAATTTATAGGGTTTTAACATATTTTGGAAAAGACATTTTTATTGTTTTCATAATTTTATAAGTATCCCTCAAGCTTTGGAGGGAGCCCCCAACAACTCCCAAAGATAAGTATCTTATCTCCTTTCAGTTTTTGGTTTCATGTACTTGTTTAAGTTTTGATTATATTAATACTAATCATCATTCTCCCTCTATTGTCTTGATTAGGAAAACATCTGCTATATCCTCAAAGAGTATGGAAGAAAGCCACCCAAGATAAGGTTTGTCAAGAAACAAAGGTATGCCTTAAACTATAATACATTGATTTCTTTATATTAAAGTTTTATTCATTTGACAATCTATTACTAACATTGTTATGTCTAGTTATATTGAATCATAATGATTCTTGTTTTGGGTGATTCATTACTTGATAAATCTACCCACCCCAATCATATTCTTAACTAATTTTTTAGAACCCTAAATAGGTTCTCAAAAACCCTAACCTAAGGTTATGCTAATGTGAATGTATGAAACCCTAAACTGCTTAGGGATATTGTGAAATGTTATTTGAAGTTTTTATTGATGATGTCATGTTTAGGGTTTTGGTATGATAAGGAAAACATATCTTAGGGCTGAATGATAAGGTCTAAAATCCAAAACCTTTAAAATATTGGTAATGTTGGGTTTGCTATGTTCCTATGTTGAAACCCTAACTCATGAGGGCTTGGTGGAATGTGTAAGCAAGTCCCTTATAATGTCTTAGAAATGATTTTCTTGGTATGTGTGTGATTGTCTGATCAAACCCTAGTCTAATCAAGTTTGCCTAAACTCTTATTGATATTTTGTGAAGTTGGGTTTGACTAACCCATCATATGAAATGCCTTTGTATGATGATGAATCCCTAGCTTGGTCTAGATCTGTATATGTCTAATCTTGTCGGACATATGATATGCTTATGGGTTGACCTAGTTATTGATGGTCATAAGTCTTAGGATTTAATATAAGTCTTTGTCTGAGATTTTAGGATGATGATATTTGGAAATCAAAGGTTTTGCAGCTAAACCCTAGTAGGAAGTAAATTATCTAGTATATGTGATATAAGAATGTGAGATCTATTTAATGATTGTTAAGATTGTGAAAATGGAATTCTAGGTTTTTGGAGTTGAACCTTAGTAGAAATAAAAATATCTTATGTATGATGACAATATGGTAATTTGAGATTTGTGTAAGATTGTTGAAGCTTGAGTTTTGGTTGGGATTGATGGTTGATTGGAAATCTAGGTTTTGCAACTAACCCTAGTGAAAATTGTTCATGTTAATGACTAAGCTGTGATTGACTTTGATTGATTATTTGTATGAAATCTAGGATTTGTATGAAACCCTAGTAATCTAGCATATGAATTCTGAAAGTTGTTAGATGCTTTGTAGATCTATATTTGTTTGAATTGTTTCTAGGGTTTGATATATGTTTTAGTAAGGTATGCCATACCTTTGGAAGAAACATTGAAATGCTAGATGTAATGAAAGTTGATGACATAGTCCCTAGCAAGATATTGAAGAATATATGTCTTTTGTTTGTAATTAAGTCTGGGTATTTGATTTGTATAAAGCTGAAATGCTTCTATGATGCTTCTATAGATTTGGTTGTACTTGCTATCTAAGTTGTGAAGGTACACATATTCAATATGGTGAAGATGCTCGTTGATGTGATAAGCATGATAAGGATAACTTTGATGAAATGATTGGAAGTCATGAAAGATTCTTCGATGACGAAAAGAAGAAGTTGGTCTCCCTAAGGAAGCCTGAATAGAAGAGATCTCCCTAAGATTAAGAGGGAATCTGAATGAAGAGATGCTTCCTAGTTGAGAGTGAGGGCATAACTTGGTTTTGATTAATGAATTTTGGAGGATATGTTGTTGCATGGGAAGTAGGAAAGGAAAGTGTATATTGAGGAATCTTCTGTCAAAGATTCGGTTGATAGTTTTACTGTGAAAATTTGAGAAGCAACATCAAATTTGTCTAGAAGACCTCGAAGGTTTGTATTTGATTATGTACATGTGAAAGTATATTATTGGTTGGGGTTGTGATTGTACAAGTGAATCTCTTGAAGGTGTTGATAATATGCTGGTTACCAATCAATTTGATTGGGAGAGATTGGTCATACTTGATCTACTGGATCAAGGGGTGTTGAGGCTTTGTGAGTGAAGAATTGACCGAGAAGACATATGATCGACACATTGTGTTGATGTCTAGAAGTTGGAAAAGTGGTGTTGATCATAAAGCTTTGTTTTTGGATACACACTTGGATTTTTGGGTTGTTGGTTAGCAAGTAAGCCTGATGGTGCCTAAAGGGGTTGAAAGCTTGAGTCCATATTAGTACCACTTGGATAGATTGCCCTAGTCAGGAATCTTGTCCATGGCATTGCGGTGCCTAAATTGTTGAGAGACCAATGGATAAATTTTCCTTGTTAGGAATCTAGTTTGTGGAATTGCAGTGCCTAAATTGTTGAGAGACCAGTGGATAGATTTCCCTAGTCAGGAATCTAGTCCATGGCATTGCGGTGCCTAAAGTTATTCATGGTTCATATAGTTTGAGATATTCCATTGTACTTGTGTATGATGAATACCTCTCTAGTTAAGAGGGAGTGTTGGACAGTGTAACTAGGTTCGGTCTTCATTTAATATATTTGAGTCATCATGTAATGTACTTATCAAAAGAATAAAGAAAATAATAATTATTATTATTATTGTGACTTATTAAAGCATGGGTTTCATGCTTAGGTCACCGTGTTTTAGTTCAAAGTCCTCATTGAGGACTTCTAGGATTTATTCTGAGTCAATAGAGTTATTGTACTTTTAAAGAGACCCTTCTTGGGCTTTTGAATCATGTAAAAAGGTTAAATATTCAACCAAATATAATTGATGTATCCTCCACACCAAGTCGGCCTAAGGACACTTATTCGACCCACACGAAGCCTATAAATACGAGCTAGTCGAAGTCATTTGGAGCATCGCTCTCTCACAAGAAGTTCGATATCTCTTGTAGCTGGGAAAAGTGTGAAGTTTATTGTTGGGAAGCCGAAGTAAGTGCGAGTTTGGGGAATTCTAAGGAGAAAGGAAAAATTGAAATTTTGGTGCCTCTCCCTCTTTGTTTTGTGTCTTGGATTGGGAGATGAAAGTCTTCCAAGTTTCTCTGTTGTCGGAAGCTGTTGCCTAGTCGAAGTTGCTAGAAAGGGGTCGAAATTCTGGGAGGTTGACTTGGTGTCGAGGGAATGTTTGATCTTGGTCTAGGGTGAAGAGTCTCAAAGAATACTATTGAAAGGAATATTTTCTTGACTGGGTTTTCCCCTCGAGGGGGAGTTTTTCCCTGGCATAGTGCCTACATCTGGTGTATATTGTTTTATGTGTTGCGACTTTGGTAATTGTTTGATGAACTAAAAGAAAGAAGATATAGATAATTGTAATAATAAGAAACATCACAAGTAATTATCAAGAATAAGAAAAAAAATTGCCTTTCTAAGTTTCTAGCACATAATCTGAGCAAGACAATTCAAATGTTTGCATCTTACATGTCTATTTACTTGAAAAATGTTGCATTATGTTTAAAAGCATAAAAGATGCATTTTATATGACAGACATAATTGATATGTTAGGAGCTCTCACTGCATATAAAGACTAAGTTTTGAACAAAACATTAATGAACTCCATCTCATGTATAGAAGGATCATCAATAGTATTTCTAGGGTTTGCAATTAACACATTGGTACACTTGTATAACTTACAAATCTAAAAGTTGGTAGGTTTTGTGGATTCTGAATAATGAAGCATCTAGGGTTTGTAAACCCTAGAAAAAATTTGAATTAAGAAAACCCTGGGAACAAAACCCTAGGAATAATTGCTTATGCTGAAAGAAAAATCACTAGCTCTTAAGAATGATAGAAATGACATCATGTTGATGTGAGAACAAAGATGGTTATAAGAAGTACAAGATTAAGAAGGAGATGATTCGTTTCTCAAAAGATAAGTACTCTAAACCGCCTTTCCTTAACTACTATTGTTGTTATTGTCTTTGTACTTTGCTTAATTATTTTTGTTCTTTCATAACATCCTAATAAATTTATGAAGTCGATAATAAGAACTTCCCAAGGCTTGACAACAGATGAAAAAATGGAAATAATGTAGTAAAGCACAAGGATGGAAGAACATGATTGCATAAAGAGAGGGCAGTTTGAAGATGGAAGAACTTGATTCCAGAAAGAGAGAGAAGTTGGAAGGTTCTCCTAGTAAGAGGAAGAAGATCAAGTTAAGATGATTGCCTCAGTTAGAAGAGTTACTCCAAATTTTGAAGAAGCTTCTTAATTAAAGCAGACCTTGAACTTTGAAAAGGAAGGACTTATGAAGAAATATTGACTTCAGAGGGAGCTCAAAGCATAAGTTGACATGTACGATCTTGCACTACCCTAACATTCTTTTAGGTCTCCAACATCTTCATCTCTTTCATTCAGTGTGATCAAGAAATCCATTATAGGTGTCTTCACAGGGGTGATCTCAATGACTTTTCTTCAACCTAACTCCAATACCATGTTAATTTTTATGGCTAGGTTGTTCTCTATTGTATATAATTGTATTTTCTAACTTTTTCAACATTTTCACATTATATTCACCCCATAACATATCATCATTAGAAATTGTGTATAAAGAATGATAACATAAAAATGCAACAAAACAATAAGGAACAAAAAAAAAGGATATACAATAGAGACACTAAGATTTTGGTCGAAGACAAGGGAAAAACCCCACAAGGGGGAAACCCATAAATCATTTCTTCTTCTTCTATTAGATATTCATCAATATTCAATTGAGATATAAAGTACAATAAGAATGAGACTAATGTATTTCATCAATCACATTAAGCCTCGTAGAGCCTATCTAGCAACAAACAAGTATATTAGTGAGGCATGCATAGGCCTCCATATCACATTGTAATAAGAGCACGATATACATCACTATCGTTTCAATAGAGGTTCTTCCATGCAAGGACATTGCCATACAACTTAGCCATACATCATTGTTATGTTATGAGAGTCTCTTGTTAGGATACTCTTTGTAATTATTGTATCTGGAGCATGAAGTTTTTGGAGCCCTATGTGAAATTTTGAGGTGTAAACTTCAGGATCTTTATGTAGTTAGCTGTAAGAAATCTACATGCTAAAATTATTGTATGTACTACAAATTGCATATTAGAAGTGCCTTCAGATACTTTTCTCACCATTCTCAAACCTTATTTAATGAAAAGGGGTTCTCAAGAGTTTTCTCTTATGTAACTACCCAAACTAGTTACAACTATCCTCATCATAACCATTGCACATCCTTACCTCTTTGCTTATGCTAAAAAAAAAGTTTAGATATTCCTTTACAACAATCAAAAGGGATTAATAATCTAGGGTAAAAAATAATCTTGATACACCTTAGAAATGGTCATGATAATTGTTGAAAGAAGCCTTTCAACAAACCATTAGATACTACATCTTGGTGATCATACACATAGAAGTACTTAGAGATGTTTGTGGGAAGTTTAGCTAACAAGTTTCGTTCTTCACGAATATTTATACAACCATAGGGATGATTAGAGTGATTTTACCCATTATCAACTAACCATTCATCAAATTTGTAATAACACATATTACACGTCCTCTTTAGCTTTATATATTTACACTCATTATATCTCATATAATGGCTTATTACAATGTATGATGATGTACACATAATATAGGCCTAATAGGCCCCTCAACAACTCCCCCAAGCTTAAAATCTTACTTCATTCCATTGTTATTGTGTAACATCATCTTGGGTTTTTGCTCCTATCAAAGTATTCTCATTTTGTTTCAATCACACATATTAATTTGCATAGATAAATCAATTACAACAACTATCTTGACTGCATAGAAAGATACACATACACATATATAAGGTTTTCCTATATCTTGTTACTTTCTATCCTTTTGTTGGTTTGGGGTAGCATCGGATGTGCTATAGCTATGAAAATTGGTGGAGAGTCTAAATCACATGAGATTTCGAAGACCCAGAAATGGTTTGGGCTGATTCTAACCGGTTTGGGAGACATTAAAATATTTAATATTTTTAATGGAGTTCCTAAATCTAAACTTAGGAAAAGTAAAATATTAATGGGTATTAATATAAAACTGGGTTAGAAGGTTCCAAAAGTCATGGATTAAGACAAATCTAATCTTAGCCATTGATTAGAGATTTAATCTCGGCCGTTGAAGGACCAACAGGAAAAGTATAAGAAGAGGCTTGAGGGTCAGTTGGAGAACACACTGAGGGAGACCAGTTCGTTCGATTTTTGGAGCGCAGTTAGTTGAGCAATTTGAACTAGTGGTCTAGAGAGCAGCAAGTACGGAACAGAGAGTTGGGAACAACACGAGGGGAACAATGCAAAGGCTGTAGAGGCATATGCAGAGCATCTTAGGTTGCATAGTCATTGGAGTGCCTGCATGGGTGACACAAAGAGGCCTAGTGCTGACGCAGAAAGGCAGGGGCTGACGCATAGAGGGTTTGGGAGCTACACAGAGGTCAGTGAGGTTGACACTAAGACTTAGGAAAGTGCTGAGGAATTTTCTCTGTGTTGGGTAAGTCAATTTGGCACCACGTTGTACTAAAGAATTGCTGAATAATAAAATCCTTCTTTGCTGCACCGATTTTCCCACTTTGGGTTTTTCTAGGCACTGATTGTCTAAAATATTTGTGTCAATGTGTTAATTCTTGTGCATGTGTGTGTTTCTATATTATGATGTGATCTCTACAACATAATTTATTAATGTTTACTGAAGGATTTTTGTAAATAACTTATCGGGAAATAAGTAGGTAAAATAAATCAGTTGTTGCAGTGATAGAATTTTCACATGATATCAGAGGAAGTAATCAGAGACAGGAAGGGAAAATCAATTATGGGTCAAGACCATGATGCAGAGGAATTTACGTTAGGAGACTCGCACAAATTTTCAGAAAATTGCACAAGAGAAAGTGATTTCGATTTCTCTATGTTGGCTTCTAGGCTGGAAGAAGACGTGGCTTGTGTGACTAGCTCTGCATCATCAGAGGTATGGTATATATACAGTGGGGCCTCTTGGCATATTAAGGGAATCCGGGAATGTTTCTCAGATTATCGGGAGGAGAAGGTGAACTTTCAGATCACCATGGGGAACAAGGAAAAATGTACTCCAGTAGGGAAGGGTACCATAGTTTTTGAAACAGAAACGGGAGAACGGTTTTGTGCTACCAATGTGTTGCATGTACCAGGATTGGGGATGAACTTACTTTCCATGTTGCAGATTCAAGGCAAAGGCTATGACATTTTCTTCATCAAGGAGAAAGTATACGTCAAACACCCAAGCTGGAAAAAGAAAGTGCAGATCATGATCAAAAGTAACAGGTTGTACAGACTACAACTAGAATCACCAATGTCACTAATAGGCAATCATGGAGACAAGGATTTTGAACGAACTATGGCACAGAAGAATGGGACATTTGCACCATGGGGCTTTGAGAATTCTTAGGAGCACTGTAACAGGAGTTTCAGATCTTAGTACAGAACAAGATGATGTATGCAGAGGATGTGCTCTAGGAAAGTATGCCAAGGCAACATTTCCTAGAAGTAAAAACAGGGCCAAGAGTGTACTAGGATTAGTACACTAAGATATTTGCGGACCCATGTCCACTAAAGCTCTTAGTGGTGCCAAGTACTTCCTTACCTTTATTGATGACCACTAGAGGAAAACTTGGATTTATTTTCTGAAAACCAAGGATGAGGTTTTCTGTCAATTCAAAGAGTTCAAGGCTCTGGTGGAGAATTTGATAATGGTGGAGAGTATTTCGATAAGGACTTCACTAATTTTTGTGCTAAGGAGGGCATTAGAAGAGAGTGGAAAGCTTCGTACAATCCAGAGCATAATGGAGTAGCAGAAAGAAAGAATAGGACTATTGTAGAAGCAGTTAGGGCGATGATGTATGATCGGGATGTCACAAAATTCCTGTGGGTAGAAGCATGTAACACAACAATTTATGTTCAAAATAGAACTCCTCATTGGGCATTGGGCAATATTACTCAAGAGAAAGTTGTCACAAGGAAGGCGCCTGAAGTCAGTCATTTCAAGATATTTGGGAGCTTAGCATATTGTCGCATACTCAAGGAAAAGAGGAAGAACCTGGATCAAACTGCAGAGAAAGGATATTTAGTGGGATATAGTGAGAACACTAAGGCATGCAGAATCTATCTTCCAAGGAGTAGGAAGGTAGTAGTTCGACGAGATGTGAAGTTCAGGGAAGACAGGGCTTTCAGAAAATCTCGAGAAATTCCTTTCGAGGAGTAGTCAAAAGAGGAACCGCTGGTCAAACCTCTTCAACCAACGAAAGAAAAAAATTCTTCATGAATCACAGGAAGAATCACAGGATGAGGAGGAACCAACAGAAGCACCTGCTGGTAGAGGAAGAACGAGCAGGGAACTTCATCAGATGCTGCGAGATGCGGAGGACTGCATCTGTGCGCCAAGGAACAATAAGAGGGAGTGAAAAGAACCAGATAGATATCAGGCATTAGTAGCTCAGGATGGGGAGCTGGCAAATTTTCAGGAGGCAGATCAACATCAGGTTTGGCTAGATGTGATGGTAGAGGAGTACAACTCCATAATGGTGAACGACGTCTCAGAGGTAGTTCTAAGGCCTTAAGACAGATCAATGGTAGGTTTGAGATGGATCTACAAGATTAAATACACTGCAGATGGCTAAGGGGTATGCTAAGAAGGAAGGAAGGAATTGACTACGAAGAGACCTTTGCCTCGCTAACTATACATCTATTAGAATTGTGATATCTCTTGCAGCACAGATGGGGTGGGAGATTCATCAGATGGATGTCAAAACAACATTTCTGAATGGTGTGATAGAAGAAGAGGTATACATTGAACAACCAAAGGGCTTTGAGACACATGAGAAGAAGTATCATGTATGCAGATTGAAGAAAGCCTTGTCTGGGCTGAAACAGGCACCTAGAGCGTGATATGGGTGAAATGATGGCTACTTGCAAAAAATGGGATTTGTCAAGAGTGATGCAGATCCAAATCTCTACTATCTGGTTGTAGAGAATGAGCCTCTAATCTTAGTATTATATGTGGATGATCTCTTCCTGACAGGATCATCCAGGCTCATAGGGGACTGCAATAAGAATCTAGCCACGGAGTTCGACATGAAGGATTTGGGATGAATGCATTATTTCCTAGGGTTGGAAGTTTGGCAGCAAAAGGAGGAGATCTTCCTTGGGCAAGGGATATATGCTACAGGAATCCTGAAGAGATTCAGGATGGAGAACTGTAAACCCATGGCTACTCCAATGATAGACAACTGGAAGAAGATTGACGCATCAAAAGATAAAGATGTTGATCCCACCTTATACAGGCAACTCATAGGGTCCCTGATATATCTAGTCAATACCAGTCCAGACATCTGCTATGCGGTCAGCACCCTCAGTCAGTTCATGGTCGAGCCGAAGAGGGCACACTGGGCAACAACCAAACATTTTCTCAGATATTTACAGGGAATTGTTGATTATGGACTCTTGTACACCAAGGGTAAGGATATTAGATTGAGTTGGTTTACTGATGCAGATTGGGTAAGAAGTTCAGTGGATCGGAAAAGTACCTCTGGGTACTGTTTCAACATTGGATCAGGAATGACCTCCTGGTGTAGTAGGAAATAAAATCGTGGCTCCTCCTGGTGCAGTAGGAAACATAAATACGTGGCTTTGAGCTCAACTGAAGCATAATATATGGCCACAAGCACAACTTCGTGTGAGGCCATATGGCTTAGAAAACTGTTTGTGAACCTATTCAGAAGAAAGATGGAGGTGACCAAGATCATGTGTGATAATCAGAGTTGCATCAAGCTCTCTAAGAATCCATTGTTTCACGATCGGTCAAAGCATATTGATATCCAGTGTCACTTTGTCAGAGATTGTGTCCAATGAGGAGCTATACAGTTGAGCTACACTCCTACAGGAGAATAGGTGGTAGACATCCTTACCAAGGCCCTTGGAAGAACCAAGTTTGATTATTTCAGGGAGAAGATGGGGATGATCAAGAATCCATTTTAGTAGCAGAAATGGGTATGATGTTGCAGTGTAGTAGCAGTGAACATTAGCATGATTCAACATGATGAGAAGGAGTTTGCAGTGCAGATGCAGTGTTGGGAAGATGGACCAGCAACAACACAAATGCAAAGGGAGATGCAATACAAATGTAGCAGTGGTAGTGATAGAGCCATGGGAAACAATACAGGATGCAACAGTGCAGAGGATGTTGGGCAAGGAAGCTTAGCATCAACACAGGTACCGATGCCGTATGATCAGTGTGGAAATTACTAGAGCATAATCCTCACTAAGAGGGAGTATTGATTTGGGGTAGCATCAGATGTGCTCTAGCCATAAAAATTGGTGGAGAGGCTAAAGCACATGAGATCTCCAAGACCTAGAAATGGTTTGGGCAGATTCTAACCAGTTTGGGAAATATTAAAATAATTAATATTTTTAATGGAGTTCCTAAGTCTAAGCTTAGGAAAAATAAAATATTAATGGGTATTAATATAAAACAGGGTTAGAAGGTTCCAAAAGTCATGGATCAAACCAAATCTAATCTTGGCCGTTGATTAGATATTTAATCTCGGTTGTTGAAGGACCAACATGAAAAGTATAAGAATTGGCTTGAGGGTCAGTTGGAGAACACATTGAGGGAGACCAATCCGTTTGATTTCTGGAGCAGGGTTAGTTGAGAAATTCGAATTAATGGTCTAGATAGCAGCGAGTACGGAACAGAGAGTTGGGAACAACACTGGGGGAACAACGTAGAGGCTGGAGAGACAGATGCAGAGCATCTCAGGTTGCACAGTCACTGGAGGGCTTGCGTGGGTCACGCAGAGAGGCCTAGCGCTGACGGAGAAAGGCAGGGGTTGACGCAGAGAGGGTCTGAGAGCTACGCAAAGGTCAACGAGCTTGACATTGAGAGTTGGGAATGTGCTGAGGAATTTTCTCTCTGTTGGGTAAGCCAGTTTGGCACCCAGTTGTACTAAAGAATTTATGAATAATAAAATCCTTCCTTGCTGCACTGGTTTTCCCACATTGGGTTTTTCTGGGGACTGATTGTCCAAAATATTTGTGTCGATGTGTTAATTCTTGTGCATGTGTTTGTTTCTGTATTATAATGCGATATTTGCAGCAGAATTTATTTTAATGTTTACGGAAGGATTTTCGTAAATAACTTATCGGGAAATAAGTAGGTAAAATAAATCAGTTGTTGCAGTGATAGAATTTTCACACCTTTGTCTTCAATTTGTTAGGCGCTTGTGTAGCTAGGGCACTCTATAGCTACTCTATTGTAGGTACACAACATTAAAATCAAGAGGGAAGTTATAGCTCTCTCCTTCGTCTACATTAATATATGATTTTTTCTCTTCTTACCTTCCAATTCCTCGTCTTTTGGCCATTAAGGCCACAATCTAGGGGATTGCTCTACAATTCATATGTTGAGGGGTTCAGTTATTTATTTCATTCTCATTTCATCATCTTCTCTCTATGCTCTTTCATTGTGTGACATCATCATATCTTGATTTCCTCAATACTTCTCCTCTTGTCACTAAAGTGAGAATCCCAAAAATAATATTTTTTTCAAATTAGTGCTCTAACCATACTGCTTTATTAAGCTACTTCACTTACGAGTGCTCAATCAAAATTTTCTTTGTGATCAATAGTAAAAAAAAAAATATGTGCTTTATCAAAATCTTTTTGTTTCTTTGTTAAAATTTTGTTATTGCTCGATCAAACTCTTTTCCTCTACTTTGTCTCTCATGGATGCTCTCTTTGGATGTTGTGTCTTGAATCTTCAAACTTTGTCACCATCATATTTTCAATCAAACTTTAACCATGCTCAATAAAAAAATTCTTTGAATGCATTCTATTTTAGGAGTCCTTTTCAATTGTTTCGAGTTCAAAATTTGCATACATATAGGAATAAAATTCTCAATCTTAGTGTAACCTCAATGATGGCAAGTTCTAACATATAATGTTCCAACTCAATCCCTCATGAAAAATTCTATGATGATTTGTAGTAGATGATGTTTATAATTGATAATATAACATATCATTTAAGCTTCTAAGTGATAACAAACCATGTCCATAAACAATATCGTTTAAAAACTTAAACAAGACTATTCCAAGTTCACAATTATACTTAAAGGGTGATGCAAAACACTATGATTCATCACCCCATTAATGAAGATCATACCTAATGGTGGGCTCCAGTATTGCAACAATAATGCTGCAACTCCTGGGACTCCCTTCTTTACTTTTATCAACCCGGTAGTTCGTAACAAACTTGGAAGCGACGGTGCTGTATGCACAAGTACTAGCTCTTGCCGCAGCTGTCACTTGGTCAGCTGACACAAGTCCGCTAGGAACTTAAGACAACTTCTATGAGCTCTTAGAAGACGCTTTTTAATTGATGGATGAAAGCTAACTCGAAGGAAGCTAATCTATTTGCGAAAAGAGATTGAAAACTGAAGGAAAGCACAAACCTTAGCAAACCCTAATCCTACCAGCTAGTCCTACTGACGCAAAGAAGAGAATGCAAACTACTGAAAGAGATGCCATTACTTCTATGAAGGTAAAATACATGTGTCTAGACTACCTCTATCTAAAGAAAACATCTTTTTGTATTTTTGATTAAGTCGTCAGTTTCATCATGCATATGCTTTCACTGTTCTTGACTGTGTAGGAGTGGATCAAGGAGGAGAAATGCTTGGAAGAGGTCGGGAAGGTTCAGAGAGGGTCTAAGGAGTCCCTAACACCCTTCTAGAGAGTTTCACAAAGTTTGGCTGTCAAGAAACCTCATTTGTGAGCTTCTACAGGAAGTCTGCAGGGGTTCTACAGGATGTTCAGAAATTTCTACAGGATGTTTAAAAATTTGATTTTAGAGGATGGGTGAGTGAGGGAAGATGCATGGATGGATATGGAAGTAGGATGGGGGTCTAAAGTGACCCAGGGACTGGTGGATGGAGTGGTGAGAAGGTGTGGAAGGTTGACTTGGCTCAAAGAAGGCTGAACAAATGATTGCACAAAAAAAGGTAGGGTTACGTGGGCAAAAGGACAGATGTGAGACGAGGAACCTAGCTAGGAGATGGAACAGTTGGCTCTGAAGAAGCTTAAATGGATGAAAGAGTGGTAGAGATGCTCTGCACGGTGTACATTCAACCGAATCAACAAAGTCTTACAAATAATCAAAGTCCTAGCTAGTCTAATCTAACTGGCAATAAAATGAATGAACAACAGCTCTATTTGGAAAGAAAACCATGTACATCAACTATGCAATGAAACATTTCAGAGATCTGAACACATAACTAACTTCTACAAATGAAAACAGTACACTAAGGATTGCATGGTCAAGCAAATTAGTGTTTTTGTTGGGACAACACGGTTACTTCAATTCCAGCCCCTGATCCAATAAGGATGAGGTGAAACCGAAGGAGTTGTTGACCCTTTTCTTGGAGCTTTTTTCCCTGTTATTGTCCTACCAATCTATTTTAAACATATGAAGCAATTCTATTCATAAACAATGACCTATTTAATCAACACAACTAAATCTGCCTAATAGAAATACGTTTCAAATGCATAAAAGGAAAACAACGATGCATAAAGGAAAGATAACAGTACAAAAGGAAGCCCTAGGCTCTCAGGTTGGGCCCAAACTTGAGAGCTATGGCTCCTATAGAAAACTTAGAGTTGATATAAAATCGGACTGCTTCTCATTATGAAAAAATAGTCATAAGTCAAGAGTTATGCCAAAATGGCTACAAGAGAACAAGCTAAAGCTAACAACACTGTAGTGCAAAATATGCAATGGTTTCAAAAAGTCCCTTACGAAGGCTGAGGACTTAACATTTATACACCACGAGGGCCCTAGTTGGCTTCTTAAATCTATGGGAATTGGCTGTCCAAACTGTAAGTAGACAGTCCCTTCCAAAATCTGCTTGGCTGCCTTCTAGATCCGGTTTTGGTGGCCTTTGGAGCTCGGAGTTGGGGGTGAAGATCCCGAGGAAGGACTATTTAATGTCATAGACAACCACCCTAAGAATCCTCACCTCAAGCTTGGATGTCTTCTAGCCCATGATTGCTCGGTTTTGCTCCAACATGTGGTAAAAAACTTGAAATGAGCACGTGTTAGCCACCTAGGAAGAGTGACTACCCTTATTCGTACAAATGACATAAACATACTGAAAAATAATGCATAAGCTATGAAAAATGAAGGATTGAACAAGGATTGAACAAGGATAATTAGGCCAAATGATCCCAACAAGTTACCAATTTTGGGGCTCATCAATGCGTGAAAGTTAATTTTGGCTGGTATGGGTGAACAATGGTCATTTTGTCACGTAGCAGGGTGAACAGTAACTATTTTGTCACATAGCGGGGTGAACAGTAACTATTTTGTTGTGTAGCGGGCAGGCGGTAAGTGGTTTCCATCGCACCGCTTTTGGGTGCTCGGTGGTATTGGGGTGAGGCTACCCAATTCCATACATTGAACGACATGTTGCATCGGGGGCCCAGCGGAAAACAACTTTTTTGGGTCGGTATTGTTCGAATGTTGGGCCCGCTCGAAATGGATAAGGGCCATTAGATGTGGAGGGAAGTGATTGTGTGGTGATTAGGCGGGGGAGTTGCACGAAGGGTACTGGGGGGCTCGGCGGGCGCTTAAGTGTGGTGGTTTTTGGATTAATGAGGGATTAAAGCAGGGTTAAGGCGTTGGGGTCATTAGCAACGAGTTTAAATAGTGGATTACCTAACTTAATCGCAAACTAATTAGTTAGTGGGTTTTCGGGGTTTTTGGGTGAAATTATAGTTTATATTTTAAACTAGGGTATAGGGGGCTCGGCGGGCGCTTAAGTGTGGTGGTGTAGTGGGGGCTCGGTGGGCGCTTAAGTGTTGGTGGTGTAGTGGGGGGCTTGGCGGGCGCTTAAGTGTGGTGGTGTAGTGGGGGGCTCGACGGGCGCTTAAGTGTGGTGGTTTTTTGATTAATGAGGGATTAAAGTGGGGTTAAGATGTCGGGGTCATTAGCAACGAGTTTAAATAATGAATTACCTAACTTAATCGAAAACCGATTAGTTAGTGGGTTTTCGGGGTTTTTGGATGAAATTATAGTTTATATTTTAAACTAGGGTATAGGGCTAGTTAATATGCAGGAGTTAAATATATACAAGGAAATGGGTTTTTATTTATGGGATATAATAAATAAAATCAGTAATTAATAAAATGAGCGGAAAGGGGCACCATACCCTAAGTAAATGTGTTTCGTGATTTTGAATGCTTTTTCAACATAAATACTTAGGATAACGTGTTTTTGTGGGGTTTTGATATTAAAATGATTTATGTGCGGGGATAAATACTTTTCCTATGTAAAAGTATTTCAACCTTAGGAAAGGAGTATTATTAGGGACAATGAATGAACTGAAGGGGGGATGAATTTTTATGAGGGGGTTTTAGTACTTATTACCTATAAGTCATTGAGCCAAAGATCCGGTCCCTCCAAAAGTTAGAGAAATGCTTTGAGCCTCTTTGACTTAGGGTTTTTAAGTACTTTGAACTTTATTGTGGGAAATTAGTTAAGTAAAATGTGAAATAAATGAGGGAAGTTAATTAATTTCCTTTGATATCCATTTGCATACTTGATTGTCCATTGATATCTAGAAATTTTTTGATAGAAAAGATGATAAACATGCTTTTGTCTAACCAATTACCATACTTCTGCAACCTTTCTTCTATTTACCCATCTACTCATCCTACCATGTTCACTTCTCTTTATTAGGGTGCATTTGAGCTAGCAAACCCTTATCAAACATTTTTCTTTCTTTTTAAAATAATAAACTAACTAATCTAACCTTATTACATCCAAGGGCTCAGATTAAATAGTTGAGCTCCTTTTATTTACTCTACCTATCTAATTATCTGCCAAGGTTACACTGTTTGGAAAGAGTTTTATTCTCTATCTATATATATGAAATTGGAAACATGAAATAGCCAAGTTTAAACATTTTGACTATCATGGATTGTGACAAAGATTACAAGTTGCAGACAATCATTTTATTTTGCATAAAAGTAAAGTAGGAGTGACATTTTGGCTTGCTCACTTTCATGGTCTTTTCTCTTTTCTTGGGGTTCATATTTTTCATCTTTTTTGACCTTTTATTATTCTTTTTGTCCTTTGATTATTATTTTAGGACATACCCTCTTTACATTTTATAATTTTTGAATATGGAAAACATTTATAGAAAGCAAAGGTATGTACATATTACAGGTTTAATCTCAATCATTCAAAAATTATGACTCCTATTGGTATAGTAACCCAACACATTTAAAGAAAAGAAAGATCAAATACACAATGTCAATGGTAATTTTTGCAACATATGGAAGGTTTCTTGTGCTCCAATGTCACAATCAACAAGGGTTTCTGCAAGGAATTTTTGAAATGTGTATGTTTTTGGGTCAGCATCAGGTGAGGAGAGGACAATTCTACGTAGCATGTGGTGGAAGATTTCAGTTTTTTTTTTATGCATATTTTGTGATATATTTATGTACATCATGGATTGAGAGTATTGGTTGGCAGACAACATTTTCATGCCAAATAGATAGGATGGTAGGGTTATGGGTATTGATTCGATGATCATTGCGAGAAGGGGTGTATGTATTTTGGCCATTGGAGTCAACGAACAAGGATGATTTTGGGTGTAATTCCCAGGGTTCTTTATAACGACATTCGAATGAGGAGCCTTTCTTTATTAAGCATGTACTTTCGATGCATTTTGTGTGTCATTGAATGAAATTGATAGGTTGTTCATAATCATTAAAAGGATTGGTTCTAAAAATATGTGGCATGGATAATAGGCAAGGGTATTCTAAATTTTCTTTAGTAATGGGTTGGTTTGAAAGTGTAGAAAGGCGAGGGCTCCAAGATTATATGTATTTGTTGAAGAATTACTTAGCATTATCAACTACTTCTGTGTCATCCTAGTTGAGGCGTTCCATATCAGGTGTGTTTTCTATCCAAAGGAAACCATGGATGTCTGTGAATCCTCTATGCTATCATCCGTACATGTGAAGTATGCATTTTTGTTAGACAATTTTTCATTACATGAGGTTTGATGTTTAGAGAATTACAAAAGTAATGTAATAGAGTGCAAACCTATACAAATAGTCTTTTGCCTGCAAGTGTTTCTCTAAGATAACTTCATGGAATGTTGTGAATATATGGTGAATATGTAGTGATGTTAAATGGGGGTTAGATATAATGTTATAATTTTTCCATTTTTGTTGTTTTGCTACATTAGGAGGTTGACATCCTCGCAGGACTACATGAAGATTAGGCCATTTTGTATCAGTTGCACTTAATGTGAAGAACAACGTCGGGCAAACGAGTTGATATATCATATATGTTAGTTAATTTTTAGCTTTTTTTCCAAAAAGATCTTGTGCCACGTAGAGAGAAATTGAATCGCATGACTTATTCTACCAACTTCTCATCTGGAAATTGTTCTAATGGGATGTTAAGATCATGGATAGATGTTGGAAAGTTATCTGCAATGTTTTTTTTACAAAAAAAGATGTTGTTGCTTGACTGTGATGTCAGATCATGAGATTGTATATGTAGTAGTGAAATCGTGGGTTGTTACTGAACTTGTTATCGTGGTAACATATGAGATGATGTGCACATTCATGTAACTGCACTTCTTTCATTATTGGTTGATTTTGCATTGCATCTCCTGTGGGGAAAGGGTGGGGAAATCCATAGAGAGGAGACCTTCTATGTTGTATTCATTGATTGGAGATAGGCCAATTGGGGGCCATTCAATTGTAGTATCAAAATGCTGGTTATAGGCATGTCAATATTGTTGTCTTTCTTGGATTTTTGTATCTGTATTAAGAATAATGGGCATAAATGATGATTTGTGGTGTGGGTATGGGTTCGCAGAATATTCAATGGGGTGAAACAGTGTTTTAGGTGATAGGTGGGCAGTTGGATATGTGGTATTGGAATGGCGAAGGGAGGAGGAGACAACGGTGGGGAATCCTCGTAGGGATGCTAATGTGTTGTTATCAATGTGAGCATTCTTACAATATGGGTCATTTTCCAATTTGTATTCTAATGCATCAAGCACACAATGTCTACTAACAATGCAATCATAAGCATGATGGTCATTACTATGATATGTGACAATTAGAATGCACATGTCATGGCAACATGCTTGTGATTTTTATAGTGTCTTGTGGAAAACAAATTGTGTGGCCAGTGTATTTGTATTAGTCACCACGTTAATGTGTTACTTGGAGTATATGGTTGACCCTAGCAATGAGCATTTCTTTTATTTGTGAAAGAGAAGCAAGGAAAAGTGGTTGAAGACCGGGGTCCATGTTGTTTGATAATGAGAAGTGACGCCCTTTTGTTTCAGACATGCATCTGGAGCAACAAGACATTTGGTTCGAACTAAGGATATCTATTCCAAGATATGATTCAATACAAATGGAGCATGGACATTTAGGTGTAAGTTTAGAAATATTTAAATGGAATTCGTGATGTGTATCATTGGTGTGAACATTGTTGAAAACATGTGCAATGGAGGGGGCGGGGCAATGAGTTATGGATGTATTTTTTTGATTGGTTTGATAAAGAGATAGGTATTCTGATAATTGCAAAAGAGGATTTCGTTCAGAGTGGGAAGTGTTAAATACATAGAGGTTGGATGGCAAATGTGAATTTTCATCATATGTTTTGGACGATGAACAATGGTTTTTCTTTGCTTTTTTTTTGGGAATCTGTGAAGCCTTTTTTAGCATGAAAAAGCTCACGTCGACGTGCAATTATTTGTTATTTATTTTCTGCATAGTATCTTCTGGTGCATTCATCATTACAAGAAGATGAAATTTGCACAAGTTAATGTACCTATAGGCAAGAGAGGGGAATCATGAATGTTATTTGGAAAGAAAGCAACCATGTTATTGTATAAAAGGAAAAAAAAATGAAGTTTTTAATATTTTTATGTTCATTTATGATTATAAAAATGTGTTTGAAAGAACATTTCAGTAATTTGGAACTATACACGAAGATAATTTCATGCGTAATGCATCAAGTTCCCTCATTTGTTAAGAGAAAGAAACTTAAAACAATGCGAATAAGTGTATGTACACAATGTAATAATAGATACAATGGAGGACGAAAATTTATTTCAATATTGAATATGAGAATTTGCTGAGAAGGCATACAATACTATATGGTCTAAAATTGCATTTATAAAGTAAGATAATACAAGTTTCCAAAAAACCAAAACTACATGTAATGATATATATCTATGATCTCCTTTGTTATGAATTGCAAAATTTCTTCTTTCATGATAACACATTTCAAGCATTGTACTCCTCTAAATGTTTTTGTCTTAATTGATAGTGTGAAAATGAGATCTGTCCAGAGTGCTTTGGAAATAATTTCCTTGATTAGATATAGATTTGAATGTAACAAATAGAATTCCTTTGCATTAATCCCAAGAATTATAGATGTTGTTAGCACCTAAATCTGCCTTAGGCTGAAGAAAGGCAAAATTCAGGGTAACCACAAACCACGCTTAGTCTGGTAGCTAGCCGTACCGAGACAGGAGAGGGCTCTCTCTGTGTCACGCTCAGTGAATAAATAAATAATATGGTCTGAGATGACTTACAATGAATATTGATTTTAGGCTAGGTAAATAAATATGGAAGTAAGAGGCAATTTTTGATAAATGACTGACTTTCTGGGATGTATGGGACCAACGAACAATATGAGCAGAGAATTTAACACAAAGGCACAGATTACTTCATGAGGCAAGACAGGCAGGAAGGCTAGCAATTAAATTTGAAATAATGTGAAATGGAAAGATTGTTTAGGAGGGTGAAAAGGGCATAAATACATGAATCCTTTTCAATAGAAGAAGAACACAGAACATGAAACTTTCCCAAAGGCAGAGCAATAAACATGAATTCTACCTTTTCTTACTTAGAAAATTTCACTGGAAATGAATATGAATGAACTGTGAAACATAACGAAATACATATGAAAAAGAAAGAGAATACATTTGCTGCAATCACACCACATGAATCTCATGAAATAGATCCACTGCCTTTCATTAATTCTCTGTCAAAATATACAATGAGTAACTGAGTTTCTCTCCCATAGTCTCCCAGAAATTACAACCAACTCTTTGCAAATGGTTTTACATAAAATAAATAAACTTTTCCATTGGGAAATGGAACGACCCAAAGTTAGGGAGTTTTTCAAATCATTACAAACTGGAAATGGAAAGCCAACCATTAGTGACAGGTGCAGCATTGCAAAAATGACAAACGGCTTGAGTGACTGCTCGCCTTCCTTTGCCACTTGGATAGAAGCCAACCTTTAGAGAAAATATTTTTTAAACTTTGCCTTAGGTGCTGAGAAAAATGTAGTGTAAATGAGTGGGCCCACTTGGAGAAAATTGCAAATCGAAATGTTGTGGAGCAGAAGTGATTTTAGCCTTTGGGTCTCTGTGCGCCGCGCCCAAAACTATATGCGTCGCACCACTTTGGAGGCAATTTTGAGGTACTTATTGAAGTCCAAATTGCGCCCAAGTGTGCTTGTTAGAAATCCCTACCTATCTACTTTCGAACCCAAGTGGAATTTCTGAATTTGGTGCTCATTTTCCCCTCCAAAACATCAATATCCCAAGACTGCTTCCCCTGTGTCAAAATAGGGGCAGAGAGGTCACTTTTTGAGTGTTTTTGACCTCCTGGGGACTCAAAACTTCCCCAAACTTCTTGGCCATGCACTAGCAGTCATGAGTTTTCATGCTGAATCCAAAAATGCAAACCTTTCATGATTTCGAGCTCCCTATCATAAGCGTTGCACCAGTGGCACGACGCATAGGGAGAAAAACCCTGTTTTTTGTACAAAAATTTGCCAAAATGCCAAAAATGCTCCAAATTTCTTGAAATTTGGCTGGAGCTTCTCTATGAAGTTTCATGTTGGGCCAAAGAGGCTTCGGCCAAGATTCGGAGCCGATATTTCTCTTTTTTCCTCTTTTGTCTTTTTGTTGCCTTCCTCAATTTCGCCTTCAAGTTCCTTATTCGAGCCTTGGAACTCATATTGCGTGCCCTGTAATGATAAACCATATGCCTCAAAAATGCTTTGTCCTTGTCACTTTCGCCAACAGCTTCTCTAAGTGGATGTTTATCCTTTTGAGCCAAACCTCTTGATCAACCTCTATCTCTTGCTGAATGGGTGTCCTCTCATTTAGGCTTCGTTGGGCAGCCTGCTGGTCTTCATGGATGTTTTGCCACCTCTATGAGGCCTCCTGGGTGCATGTACCTCTATTGGCGAATCACTATGTGTCTCTTATTCATGATCATATAACAGATCAGATGTCATGTCTGATGGTGGACAAATTGTCTTGGACAAATAGGTGTTGATATGTCACACTGTCTTGTAATGCCTTTGATGATGTGCTTGACCTTTGTCACCAAGAGAAAATAATGACATGAGGGATAGTAAGGGGAGGGAAAAATAGTGAGGGATTAGGGACTATTTGGAGAGATTTGTTTGGGAAATATAGGAGGGTTGTGAGGGGTTTTATGTGTGGGATAGGGTTTAGGGTTTCACCTTTGGAAGTTTTGGGAAAGGGAATTTAGGAAAGGGTTTAGTAACTTTAGGGGATGGGGAACAATGGAATCAAGGAACAAAGGGATTTAAGGACAAGAGAGATAATGGAAAAGAGTAACCTTGGTGGCGAACAAGTTTTGAAACCCTAGGTAGCAGTTTACATGTGAGGAATTCAAAATGAAAGGGTTGAATTTTTGTTCCAATCATTAGTATCCATAAACCACCATACCCTAGCACAAACTTGGATGAAACACCAAAATGGAGGCTTTACCTACTTGTGAAATGAAGAATTTTCAATTTGGAGGAATATTTATATGAATTTCAGGCCTTTTAGCCCTGTGCGTTGTGCCTCCCATGTGCGTTGCGCCAGTGTAAATTTACACTGGAAAATTTCTCCCAGTGCGCCGCGCTCCCTCTATGCACTGTGTATTTTGGTAGGAGCCTTTTGGAGGCCTTCCCGGTGTCCAAATTGGGTGCAGGATAGATAGTTGGAAAGATATTTGAGTCTAATTTCCAACCCAATTGAAAATTTTCAATTGGGAATTCATTTTCCCTATCAAAAATCAAATCTCCCAAGACTAGTCAAAATGTGCCAAATGAGGTTGCCTCAAGGCAGAGTGCTGTTGCAGTCAACTTTTGAAGGTGTTCCTCAACTCAAAATGGAGCTCATGATAGCTCATTGGAAATATCTTTGTGTCTAGTTATCATTTTATTTATCAAGCAAGTCATTTGGCTAATCAAGCTAGGAGAAAACTTTATTTTCCCAAGGTCACTTTAGAGGTGCATCAATTCTCCCGAGGCAATGGTATTTTTGACATTTCTCTAAAACCATGACACCTGTGTAAAAAGTGAAGGAGGTTTTTCTTCCTTGGCATATTGTGGACAAAATCCTCTCTCAGTTTTCCCAAATGCATCGTTTCTTTCTCAGAACATCATTTTAGTGAATTATTGAACCTTCCTCTAGCCTGCAAGTATCATTGAAGCACTTTGTGAACAACAATTTGAAAACCATAGACCTAATGACTGAAATGAGTCTTGTCCATTAAAATATCAAACATTGACTGTCATGGATTTTAATAACTTTTATGAAAATACCTAAGCCAGGAGGTACAAGACATGAGGGGAATGAAATGACAAGACCCTTCCGTCAAATTATGGCATGCCTCTAGCAGAATGCAGCTGAGTGAATGGAGTGAGACACCTAAAAATGAGATGCAGAAAGAGTTTTGATCTCTGACAGAGGACTGACAAGACCGACTCTAACAGATGTCGCGTCTTCGAAAGAAATTGTTGAAGCCAACTCACCAATGTGATCTTGTATGTCGATCTTAAGTAAGTATTTGAAATCATAGTCAGTTACTTTAGCATTGCATTTTGGGCAATACCATATGCTTGTATTTTTTGGAATAAGTTTTTTCATGCATTTTTTTCCATCAACAATAGATGGGAAAGAAAGATAGTGAAAATTGTCCATCCAAATTTTTGTTATTATGCCCTTCATTTGGTAGAATGCAGGTTTCTCTTAGGAATCGATACTATAAATATCAACAACTGTTAATTTTTTTTTTTGTTGATGGCCAAAATAAGGTGAAGATATTGTTGTTAAGGATGTAGAAGTTATAGTGGAAACTTATTTTTTAAACCATGAATTTAGTGTGTATGCCTCTTCAATGTCAAGATCTATAAGAATAATGGATCTTATAGTAGTGTAGACATTTTTTCCATTAAGTTCTCTAACACAGGCAGGCTTGATTGCAATGATGGGGGTATTTCCTGCAACACATAAGGAGGAAATTTCTTTTGATACAACATCAAACTTTCGTCCCCAAAATATCACATCCATGTTATATCCAAACATGTCTTTATGGTGTATTGTTTGTTTAGTAACTTCAGAGCTGTCTTTTCTATGTATAGTGCACGGATTGGAAATGTCAGTAACAATACCAAGAACATCAACAACTAAGTTGGCATTTGTTGTTCTAATATCATTGATTTATTTTATATAAAAATGCACCATTGGGTTGTGTGTTGTTTCGCTAGCAACATGCTCTATGAGAGATGTTGCATTTTACAAAATTTCCCAGTCATTGTTTAAATGGTTGTATTTCTTATTAGCCATTTTCACATTTCCTTTTGAGACAATGTAGACATTTCCAACTTGGATTTTGTCAAAAAATATTCGACAACATTTTTGAAACAAGTAATGTGTATCTCTCCACCTTCTATATCGAAGAGGTAAAATCAAAACACTTTATCTGTCCATATCGATTTTGAAATTATCAAATATGTGTTTTTCTTTGAACGCAACCTTTTATGCACAAGTTTTAATGGTAAGGGTTTAGTGCTCTTATGGGAATATGGACTGACATAATGAATGGGGTTGGAATAAAAGGAATGGGGCAATGCCTTTTTTATGAAGGCTCTTGGTTCGATGAGGAGGGAGTGTCTTCTTGAGAATTGAATGAAATACTCATTTTTTTTTGGATTACCAATTAAGGGTGCAAATGAAGCAGAAATCTAGAAGTATAGTAGCATTATAGGCCTACATGGTAAATGATAGTCATAGGAGTAATTATTAGACTCAGAAGTGGTATCAAGAAAATATGAAAAGTTGAAATAAAAAATTTGTAACAAACTTCCATTAATGGACCAATAGCTAAAGTAGTCCAACTTTTAACTTGTATAATAGAACCCTTTTGCAGCAAGCTTGTTAGAATGAGGTCAATGAAATCTGTTGGAAGAATAAGACATTTCATATGTGTGCCATCGGAGATTGCGGTACGACATTGTAGAGTTGAACTTTGCATCAACTGAATAAGGTCAAGTTCGACAATTTGTAGCAATGGTTGAATATGATTTGATCCAGACAACATTGAGAAAATAACATTCTCAGTAAGTTTTGTTGTCATTTTTTGAAAGTAGAGATAACAAAATAGGTACTATAGAGAAGAAAATTCATAAATGTGGTTTTTCTTTAAAATTGTTTATATGTGGTTTTTCTCACATTAGATGTTTACCATTAATAATATTCCTATAGCACTACATGAAAAGTTATGAACTAAGGGGAAAAAAGCACATTCATATTGTTTGTAATTCAGTGGTTATCTAGACTTGTAAACAAAAAGATGAAGATATTTATCACAACAACTTCCATATGATCATCCTCTTCCAAACATAGTTAAAATTGTAATTCAAAATTTCACAAACATACCCATGATAAAAAATAATCAGATAGATAGCATAGCACCCACTGAGAATATTCAATAAACCTATGTCGTTTGCATAGGAAATGAGAATAACTAATAGGACCTTTTACTTGATTTCCTATGGAGCCTTGGGAGCTTTGGTGTTGAGGCCTACAATAACCTGTAGAAATTATACACTCTACAATTATATGGGTATACTTATAAGGGTACAATGGATACATATTTAATGTGTACAATATTAGCATGAGTTCCATGCCTACCTTGCATGTTGGGCTATAAAATAAGGATAAACAACAAAAATAAAAATGCTATGTACAATATATTTGTGACCAATTTCCATTTTTTGAGTGATCAACACTCTGAATATAAGTTCTAATTAGCTAAGGTCCTAAGGATATTGTTCAACAGGTTATGCCAACCCATTCTTGGCTAATGGTTATTTTCAAGACCCAAGATGTGATATTCTTGTTCTTAACATGAAAAAATACACAAAATTCCTTGGATTGTGCAAAACTGATATGCCTTCTTCTCAACTTGTCCCCTCCTTGATCCTCTATGTGCCCATATTCCTTATGCATGTGTGTTAGATAGTAGTAAGGTCAGATGAAACATAGGTGGGAATTATTTCTACAACTATAAAAGCTCCTTACATGCCACAATGATTATCCCGACGGGGGCATCCACAGTGGGGTGGCACCTCTTATTAGCCTATTACTTGATCCTACAGGACCAATATGCCTTCTACTTAGCCTGCCCCTAAAGACTCATTGTAAGTCTGTATTAGTTATTAATGAGGACAAAGGAATCTATGTTGGTGCCTTAAAATTGTTTCTAAAACTATATAATCATCCTCCTCTTATACATAAAATAACATCTTGGTCTCCCATTTGCAAATGGCAGAGTTCTAATACCAAAAATTATGGTTGCAGTCACTATAGTGACATTAAATCTATTCATTTATTTACAATCAATCAACTAACCTTATGGCCATTATTTTTAGATTCAACCAGTAAATTTTGGTCAAAATAAAATTTTCTTCAACTTATTAGGATTAGCTACAAATTCCACCATGAAAGGGTAAAAAGATATAACATAGAATATAAAAACTTCATTCATCATCCAGATATTGTTGCACATAAACCATGTTGAGATCTCCAGTATCATTTTTAAGAGAAAAGTCAACTAGTATACCTATGTAGAGAGATTTATCAAGAAATTTGTCGGAAGGAGCAGGATTTCCTGAAATCGTCAACATTTAGAGAAGAGAATCACAATGTTATTGATCTATTAATCTCTTTTTGCAGGAATAATTGTCTATGGTTTTGAAAAAATATGTGCTAGGTTGTAATGCCCCACTTAAATCTTATCCTGCAAATTATGTTAATGTTTACATTATCTGAAAATATTGAGAAATATTGGTCTAATATAAAATTCATGATTTCTATTATTCAAAATTCCCAACTTACCTTCTCAAATTGAATCTTAGGTAGGATATAGTCTCCTTCCACTATTTCAAATAATATATATATATATATATATATATATATATTATATTTATATATATTATATATATATATATATATATATATATATTATATATATTTATATATATATATATATATTGATAATTTAAATGGAGAGGACTACGGTCTTCTCCCAAGTAAGTGTTAGAGTACATTGGGGAATGTGATATATATATATATATATATATATATATTTATATATATATTTATTATATTAATTATATATATATTATTCATCTCACATTCCCAAATGTACTTTCAGATTTACTTGGGAGAAGACATGGTCCTCCTCCCATTAATTTTCCAATTTTATATTCATGTCACATTTCCAAATGTACTCCCAACATTACTTAGGAGAAGAGAAGTCAACTGTAAGGATGGATGGCAAGTTAATGAAATTAATGAGGGGTGGTCGAGATGGAGAAGAGAGGGAGGGTATAAAAAGGGAAGGGGGAAGGGAGAAAAGGGAGGTTGTGTCTTGCTTATGATTTTGGGGGTTGATTATGATTTTAGGATTGTTGCGATTTTTGGAGACCTTAGGAACTTGTGGAGGTTTCTTGGGTTGTTGAGAGGAGGGAAATATTGTTCATCTTGGTCTGGATCATTCCTCTTAGACACACACACTACATCTAGTTGGACTTGGGCTTAGAGGACTAGGAAACCTGTGGAGGTTTCCTGGGCTAGGAATTATTTCCTAGTTGGCTGGGAGGTAAATCTAGTTGGGTTCATCAAGAGGAGCATTCAATAGGTGCAACAGGACAAAGGCACCTCCACCAGCCACTGGTATGGGTATTCCTCCATAGATTACTCATGTAAATTTTATTAGAGTGTAAATGGTAAAATTTTATTTGTTTAAAAGTCTTGTAAGTAAGTAAACTACTGCCTCTTATTGCATTTAAATTCTTCAGAAATAGATCTATTAGCAGACCCTAGGATAGGGCTCTTACACATGGTATCAGAGCTTTGGTTCAAAATCTGGACCCAAAGCCCACTAAACTCAATATTATACATGCTAGAAGGAGGGCTGGAACCTCCGACCTTGAGGTTAAGATATTGTGGTTAATAGCCACATGCTCTAACCAACCTAGCCAATTCCGCCAAATAGATCTCTGAGTTCATGTCAAGAGGTAGATTGGATATGTAAATTCGACAATTATCACAAGTTTCTCCACAATTTTTGTCGCACAGTTTAATTGTCTCGGCCAAGTGCACCATAACTACTAGTCACATTTCTCAAATCATTTCTACCAATATTGACCCCTTGTGCTTGAATTTTCTTTGTTGGACGCTTCATCTGTTCCTTCCGTAATGAGGATTCCTCATGCATGTTTACTAGCTCTACATTTTGTTTTCTTTCGGCTTCATGTTCTTCCTGCATTCTCTTTCTGGCCAACTCATCCTCATAACGAGCCATTTGTGCCTTTTCTTGTGCTTGTTGATGGATGAGCTGCCTTCGTTCTTCATACATTGCCTGTTGTCTTTCAATGTCCTTTCCAGCTTGCATCGCTTGGTACTCATCCTTCTCTGCTCTTGCTACCTCATGATCTAAAACACCCTTTTAGCGTGTGGAGAGCTATTGATTTCTCGTAGGGCCTTTGCACCTCTTTCCAGTGACTCGGGATCAAATCCTGACGCAGAAAATTTGGTCTCTTCCTTGGGGGCTGCATCAGGCTATGCTGCATTGGAGGATGAAGAATATATGGAAGGAAAATGAAATAGGCCATCTGGATATGCAGGATTGAGGAATAAAGTTGTTGATGCTACTGTTGTTGCGAGACCTATGCTGTAAATCCTTGATAATGCCATTCTTTACAGAATTTAAATGATAGCATATTCATGACCCATTGTTGCGAATGAAAATTCAGAAGAATTAAAGCTAATATTCGATATGTCTTTTGGGGTCTGTTCAAAAATCTGGAAATGCCTACGCAAACCTTGTTCTAGCACTCAAAACTGTGGGTTTTCTGTGTACCAATATTGCCCCTTGGCTCTTGATATCCACTAGACTTTTCTACCTCATAATTATCATATCACATAGACTAATATCAATGTTAGAGGTTCAATTTTTAGGTTATTTGAGATTGGGTACACCCATAAAACTAAGAATTAGCTTAAGTTGTGACCCTGTGGACCTATTATCATATGAATGGCTATCGAGGTAGCTTATACCAGTCATTAGCTGCCTCATACTACCTCAAAAGTTATGAAAATATAGGTATCTAGGATTGGTTTTGGCTCTGCACTGTAAACCAAAAGATGTGACCTCACTTTGTTGTATCTGCACCAATTTGATGATTACTGATGTTTTTAGCATTATTTGTTTTTAATCTTTCAATTAACAGGTTGTCTCAGAGTGGGATAGTCAAGACATGTCTAATTGGTGGTCATGCTCTTCTATTTTTTCTGAATGGTTGCTCAATATAGTCTTTTACATGTTCTGAATCTGAACTAGAAGCCATCTATAGACCTTGTTGCTTCTGTTCAATGATGTTCTTTTGAGTGAAAGAGGAAAACAACTCTTTGTCTTCATCCATAAGAGGTGCCTCCTATGGATATCTATTTGTTATTTTCATCATTCTAGTTGCATACTGGGAAACCTTTATATTCTATTTACTCTGTGTACCTTGAAATATTAGTGTTAAGCATGCCTAATGCACTCCAGTAGATCCTTTCCTTTCTTTTTAAGAAACATTAGTTATATTTGCATCACATGCCAAGTAGATCCCAAACTTAGTTGCATAGGATAGCCAACTCCACTTTGGTCGTGGCTTATAGTGCTTACCAAATTCCTTCATTGAACTTATTCTGAATTCTTTGTTTTGTGGCCTAGCTTTCACTATTGAGGAAAAAGATCATGTATTTCTTATTTTAATTGGTAAGATTATTCATATTTTATGTTGTATGCTATTTTAGTTTCATGAAGATATTGCTCCATTAATAATTGTCTGTTGAAAACAGTTTAATCTTTACCCCAAGTTGATGGTGGGTATGTGTTTCTTTTTACCATCTTCTGTAGTTTGTGTTGAGCTTGAATTCAAAATGTAGAAGAAGCCTCTATACCAGTACTGAAAAGTTATTTGAGCTTTATATTTCCCAGTGAACCTTATCATTCCTGAATACATCTATTATTCACATTTTCCTGAAATTAAAATACTTTTGGTTCTTGGTTCTTTTATTGGCATGGACAAAGACTTTTGTATAACTGATGGATTCAGGTTTTGTTTATCATACTTGTCTTGTTCTCCCTTATTTTGCAGTCTCTTTTTATGCTTCAGTCTCAGACTTTCATCCAATGAGTCTGCCTCGGAATAGTTCATGAGTTTTTTTTTCTTTTTTTTTTAGTCCATATGCAATAAATTTTGGTGACAAATGTCTTATATTCTCTATTTTCTAATTATCATCCAAAAAGAAAGTACATATACATACCATATATGCTTCTCGCATATCAATATTATCACAGGGATTGAACTTATATCAAAAACATCAAAATATTCATGCATCATGCCTAAAGTGATGATTGTACATGTCTTTATAGTCCTCCAGAATACATAGAACTGTCATTTATATGTGTGTGTGTATTTATCTTTTCCCAAAAAGAAAAAAATCCTTATATTTCATATAATAGAAGTATACATGTTTTGGCTTTTCATAAGGCTTGACTTAGCCAGTTCTGGCTTCTCCCATTCTTTTCATTATTGACAAAATACAGGATATCATATTATCCATCTTTCTTTTGTCTTTTGACAAAAAAATACAATTCTATGTTAGGAAAAACCACTGTGACGTCATTCTCTAGTCCTTTGAAAAAAAAAAATGTCTTTATCAATATACTATTGTCACATGTTGCAGGCTTGTGCTAATGAAGAAATTATATATATATGGACATCCATTGCTTCAGTTGTTTCTCCATCGAGTCCCCCATATGCCGAAGGTTCCAGCCTAAAGCTCCAGTGCATCTTTGGACAAGCTTTCTGCTGCCTCATTTAACTCTCTATAAATGTTTTTGAACTTTGAATTATAGCCAATCAAATCACTGTAGTGATTCCTGAATGGTTTGTAGAAGTGAGGATAGCTGGAGGTTTTCCACTGTGATCTGTTTGTTAGCCCATAGGATAACAAGCTGAGAATCGTTGAATACCTGCATCTTTTTTATTCCTTTGTCTTTAGTCACTTCCAGAAGATACAAATAATCCCAAGAACTCCGCCTTATTGTTTATGCCTGTACTGTAATCATATTGGAGATGAATAGTGTGGTTATGAACCAGGAAAAAGGATCAGTCCAGACACCAATGTCACACATAGGAGGGTCTCCATGACATGCCTTGTCAAAAAAAAAAAAAAACCCCAAGGAATGTTTGTGTCAATAACTGGCTATACTGGAGTCTTTTATACATGTATGTATGTATATTACAGAGTCTCATTTTTAACAAAAAAGTGTCATACAAAATTCAAACAATCTGATATTTTGTTGTGTGCCATGATCAACTTAAATCTGAAACTTTTCATGTGTTAGAATGTGAATCAAGAGCAACAAAAAATGATCAGGTTCCAAACATATGGAAGACTTCATTTTTAAACCCTTAATAGGTTAAATAACCAACCAATTAAATGCCATTGTTTCAAAACCTTCTAGCAATGCAAATCTGAAGCATTAGGCTTAGTGATCATTTCATTTAGATATTTTCTTAAAGAATTCAAAGAGAGAATCTATATGTCTGGAATAATGATAACATTATTAATCATTGTCACAGATAAGCTACTAGAAATGTTGGGGTGCCAGACAGTTATGGCAAACTCAGGTTACCTGTGCTTAACAATGAATAAGTGCATGAATGTTTGGTGTGAGAAAAGTTTGAATGGTTTGTGTGAGGTCTAAATTTTCTTATTGTCAATGACAGTTGTATTTATCATAGTCATTGACAAGCTACTCGAAATGCTGGGGGGCAGACAGTCATGGAAAATTCCATTTACCTGTACTTAACACTCGTATTTCTACCCATGAGTGCAGTCCATGTAGTTTGTTTAGAATTTTAGATGAATGCATGACATAGACTGAGGGATAGAAGTTACAACCAAAGAAAGATCTTCTAGTGGTTGCATTGATGGTTAAATATAGACAAAGGTGCCTGAGATAAGCATGTTTGTATTGGAATAGTTGGTGATCTAAGGAAAACCAAGAAACACATTCTCCAGGTAGCCTTGGGAATTGAGTTAAATGAGTTATATGTTTGCACCATAATTGAGAGTTTTTGAAAAATTACTTTTAGTAGTTGGCAACCCAAACATGAAAAGAGGTAGGGGAAATAAATGACTTGACATTCATATTCACACTCTTTATCTCATGAGAAACACAGGTGCACACATTCTGGTCTAAAAATGAAAGATCCAATTTCCTTTGGTTTAAACTGAAAATATTTGGGGTATTTCTGTAAATGAAAGTTTTTAGCATCTCTGATCCCCTTTGGTGGATTGTTGATAAATAATAGGGCCCTAAATGCATTTTGAAGCAAAATTTGCGGCATAAAAGAAAGCTCTAGGTTGTCCAATTTCTTAACTAGTTTTTTGTATGGATTGTTTCACTAGCTGGATAGCTGTTCTGTGCAAAGAAAATGGAATTTGGAATTCTGCATGGGCTAGATGTGAAGGTAGAAAATCCTAATGAAGCAGTTTTCAAAAATCTCTACATGTAGTGTGTATTCAAGCCTTCATTTGAAGCTGAAAGACATTATATTGTAATCTGAAAGAGGAAAAAAATGAAACAAGTCATTGAGCTAATGTGTATAGATTTTAATTTAGATGAAGATGAAGAAGGAACTGCCAAGTAAATAGATCTTTGGTTGGGAGTTGTAGGATTATTTTCAACTGACATTCTTTTCTCAATTATTGCATGCTTAGGTTGTTTAAAAGCCTTATTTTCTAGGGTTTTTTTTTTTATAACAAGGATTTTGTTGACAAGATTGTTGATGAATGTATATAAAATTTCATTTAGATGAAGATGAAATTGATGCAAGACCAAAAACTCCCAACTACTATGATTCCTCAAGAAATATTCTACAAATAAAATCTTGAAACCTCTTAGAGTATAGTTTAGGATCGTGTTATACGGGAATAGTGTCCACACAGATGCTGCTATTCCCACTAAGATGTGTGGCTATCTTAGAAACAAACAATCAAAGTCTACTATTGATTCCTTTTATGAAAATAGATGAGAGGAGAACCAAGAGGGCCAACCTGAGTCTTGCGCTCGATTTCCTCTCCTTCTTGATAGAGTTTTGCCGCTTGCTCTTTGTCTGCTCAGCTTCAAAAGGGACCTGTAGAATCACAGCAACATACTACTATGCAAGAAACAAGGATCTAAATTCACAAATAATGTAGGATCAGATGTACATTAACCATATACAAGCACATATAAATAATACACCAGGATATGGAAGGAAAGAAGAATAGCTTTATTCAGATAAAAGTAGCAAGAGGATTACAACCATGAGTAGCTCTGACCCAGCATCATCCTCCAGCTAAGAAGCCCTTCTTTCACCTCAAGCAAAGCAAAATCACCCAACACTGTGAATGTACACAAGAATACTGACACCACTTCTCTATAGATTACAAAATCCCAGCCTCTGGATCTCTATGATGAGGGATCCATATATAGATGATTACAGAGAGGTGAGTCATCTTTTGGGATCTTGATTAGTGTCTTCTCTCTGATAGTTCCTGCTTCCACTTGGAGAATGAAGATCTCTTACTCATCCCTGGTCCGAAAATGGAGTGGCAAGTGTCAGAGGGGAAGCTTCTGGAAGATTCCATGATCTTCCACCTTGCATTTTGGTCCCTGCCATTTGTCCATTCCCGACCATCGCACCCTACAGAGGATCAAAACAGTATGCATCGCACCCTGTACATTGGGAAGGTGATATGCATCGCACTCCCTGCATGGAGCTTTCAGTATGGTCCAGTTTTGACCATTTATGAGCAGTTTTCAGTGGAGAACTTCTGGGAGATGATGTAATCAGTTGACCTTGTTCCTTTAGGTAGTGAAGCAATGCTTTTAGGGACTTAAGAGTCCTTAGTTTATGGACATTTTTGATTGGGGTTGAAGTGCCCAAAAATGTCTATAACAGTTGCCCCCTAAAGCATGAGGTCATTAATTGTTTTTTATGTCGGGTGAAATTCTTTACTATGAGGATCTGAAGTTTTTTTGAGCTGGGAGGTGACCTGTAATAAGATACAATACAATACATTATATGACAACATTTTTTCATGATCTAGCTGAGGTGGGCATTCCCATGCTCAGCTTTATAAACTCGTTTTCATGTACCTAGGATAGACGATCATCTGTGTGACAGACTGATGATATGGACACATCATCCTTTGATTTGGATGATCATCTATTCGGCAATGATGCACACTGGATGTTTTTATATTCCTGAATATATCGCAGCCTGGATGGATGAAACTAGATCCAGGGTCTTCAAACTCAGCCAATTTTTACTCAAAGTACAAGTCAATCCATGTGAAAAATGTTTTTGGAGTCGAACATGGAAAGACATCGCCTGATTACCAGCCAATGATTTAAGTTGTTAACAGGCACGAGAGGAATCACCAATAATGAAAATGACCCTCAAGGTGCTATAGTACAATCTACGTGGTGTGAAAAAGGGACTTGGCGTCGAACACCATGCAAAATCTCTCGGTCGAAGGTCATTGATGTAAACCTGTCGCCGAAAGTGAGAAACTTGCCATTGAGGCATGCAAGCTTCAAAGTACTGAAAGGGTTGTTCCTAAGTAAACTTCTTGGATAATGAGCTGATGTCGACAAGAAGCGACCCATCACAGGAGGGCCTTAATGAATCCCACATAAACGACACGGAAGGAAGCAAATGATTTTGGAGGTGAAAACAAACTGACGATATGAGGGTTCAGGGTGGTGGTCATGAAGGAATGAAGCATGAATGAATTGCAGTGGGTGAGACTCAAGTGAATTGTATGAATGACTTCTCTTGAACATACCAGCGACACTGATGATGGATTGGTAGCGTTAACCCCAGAGATGGACGGTGTGAACCAATGGTGAGGATTAGTGGACGGACCAACCCAACCCGACATGGATGCGGAAGGAAATTGTCATGTTCAAGAGTGACTTGCTACCAATAAAGTTTCTTCTTGTTTTCTTCCCAATTTCCCCAGTCATTGCTGACCAGTACCTCTTTATTTTGTCAAGCTTGAGGAGGATAACATATGCTTGTTCTATAATCCACCCTTCGGGCGAACCTGTCGCTATATTTTAGCGAGTCTAGCGACAATGAAACTCGTTCTCATCTTGTTGGATGAGTTTGTCGCTATTTAGTTTAACGAGTTTAATGACAAAGATAACTCGGTCTCTTTCAATTTTAGAGAGTCTGAAAGAAACAGAAAGAAGACTCCGAAGTTTCTTTTTCGTTGTATAATCCCTTAAGTCTGAAAAAGCGTAAAATAATACAAAAGGGATGATTTTTCGATAGTTTTAACGAGCCAAACAAGACAAGCGCCCGATCTTTTTGTGTAATAATCCCTTAGGTTCAAAAAGATTAAAATCTAGAGGAGGGATAGCACTTCCGATGATTTTTAATGAGCCGGAGAGGCCAATCGCTTGGTAATCTTTTCATATTTTATGAGTCAGGTGAAAAGAGCTTAAAGAAGACTCGTCTTCAAGGAACGAGTGATGGTTTTGGGTAGCAGCTGATTCCAGGTAAGGTTTGGAATTTTCTAATCACGGCAGTGTTACAAGGATGGCTAGCAGAGTCACTCTTCACAGATGTTCCTCGAAGGGGTAAACAATCATATGGGGGTGAATGATTGACTAAAAACAGAGTGGAGGTGATGGCGAGAACACGACCAAGGCTCAAAAGCTGGTAATAAGGCATTCACAATGGTTATTTACCCGTTCATTTTTTAATGAGCTTGAACGCGGGGAGAAACACTTACTCATGAATTATGTTTATTTTTTAATGAGCATGAACTATGAGCTAAAACTGCTCGTGGAGAGTTTATTTTTTAACGAGCTTGAACTCTGCGACAACATTGCTCGCCATGATGGTCATTGATTTTTCGATTTACCCTTAACATTTTGTTCTTTCAAAGATAGTACTACTTGTTCATCTGCTTCATCAAACCGATTAGAAATGAAAACATATGTTTGATAAATGAGTCAAAACACTAATATTTTACTTGAATTACGTGCATAGAAAATTAAAAGTGACTTTTTACCTCTCAGTTTACCATTTCATTTGAATTTGGTTTGTTGGAGCCCTAGAGGTGCTTTTCCCCCTTGATTTTCACCAGTGTATTCTGGAAGATTCTATGGACGATTCTCGACGCCGTTCGGACTAGGTAGGAGCTAAACTTGTGCTCTTTCATTTCATGCCTTTCATTTTTTATTTTGAGCTCATTTCCTTGTTCTACTAAGCTCCTGGGGTTTGAAGAACTCGCCCTAGGATCATCGCACCCTTCCTTAGTCGAAAGGTGCGATGCATACTGATGTCTCCACTGACTAGTCAGTATGCATCGCTCCTAGAACACTTGCTGGGGTGCGATGGGCGTAGGGAGGAAAATTTTTGCATAGTTTCCTCATGAAATTTTTGCCCATTTTCACCAAATGAAGATCTTAACTCTTCCCTTGTTTGTTTTTCAGAGATTCATCGGAGGAAAATGGTTGTCACATGGTGAGAACGCGAGCATGAAGAAGAGGACGTTGTTGCTTTACATGATCTGGGCACAGCAGCTGCATTACGGAACTGTGGCTTGCTGAAGTTTTTCTGTATCTCGAGCATGAGGCAACAAATTAGTTTGTTGCAGTATTTCATCAATGCTTGGGATCCTATCAACCAAGTATTCCAGATTAGGGGAAAATCGATCGCCTTGACAGTGGTGGACATCTATTTTCTGATTGGCTTGTCGAGGCACAGAGCCCCTCTCTCTTTATCAGGTTCCACCTGTGGGGGTGAGTCTGTAAGGGAGTACATTCACCGACATTGCAGAGAGGGATCTCAGCCGAGTGCAGATGGCAAGATCAACATCCAAGGCGTCACTGACCGGCCCTTGCGGACCATCTTGTTTACTTTTGCTAGACTGGCTGGTAGTTCTGCTCTCCATATAGCCAAGAGATCTTATATGCAGTATGCTCTGGAATGCCTTGAACCAAAGGTATTCAATTGGTGTGATGCAATACATTCTGTGATGAAGGAATAGTTGACCAAGGTGAAGAGCAACAGATCTAAGAACTTTGGTTATGGTTCCATTTTGACTGCTTTTGCCTTGGAGCGAATCCCATTGATGCAGCCCCAATACATATCACTTGGCCTACCTCCACCGACAGAACCACCGATGCAGAGATGGGTTGATCTCATGTCTCGGCATGCTGGCCACCCCCAAATTTCATTCTCTTAGACCTTCTTTGAGTGGTTCGACCGTCAGGAGATGGTTTATGCCAGGTTCCCATATGATCGTATGGATTTCGTCGGTGATCTGGATTTGGTACTGCCAGTTGGCGAGCAGTGGGGTGTCATGGGTAATTTTCTTCTAACCATATCTCTTTTCATTGTTTTTTATAATGTTCTTATATTCTTCTGATCAAGACTAATCAAAAATCATGTGGTCATGCAGATGTTGGCCCAGTTCGACCAGCAGCGCGCCATAGCGACCCAGCGGCCGCTCCAGCAGGAGAAGCGGTTGGGAGGGCTATCCTTCGTGACCTTGATGTGGCTGAGACTCTTTCGGCACTACAGGACCAGGTTGAGGGTCTTACCCTTGGAATCTCGGACGTGAGGACTGATGAGCTACCTTTGTGGTTGCAACGTCATACTACTAGAGTGCCGAGTCGATGGAATAGGCTCTTACGCATGATTGCACAGGTGGTGACCTGTTACCATCAGCATCATTAGGCTAGGGTGGTCCCTAGCATTTTTGAGTCTTGGGTCATTTGACCAATTTTTTCTTGGTTACAAAACATTATGTACAGACCATAAACAGTTTATGGAATATATTTTTGATTTTCGGAGATTTATTTTGGTTCCGTTACATGATCCTGCTGCATATATTGATGTGATTCTTCTTTTTATAAATGTCGCAAATGTCTATCTAACACATAATTTGCCAATGAGTCTGTTATTGTGTTTAAACTTCTGGAAATATGTTGATATTGGATGAAATCAAACTGTCTTTCCAAAATTTTGACCCTTAGGAACATGTGATAGATAGCTGGATTTCGTACAGCATAGATGTCGGTGAGTTGTAGAATGACGAGTTGTGACTCTAGCCTGACGACAAGTCAGCATATACCATTTGCGATGGCATCAGAAAGGATTTCTATTAATGCACTGTACTCAGCGATATTTTTCGTAGACCGACCAATACATACTCCTCCGAAACTTACTAACTCGCCGCTGGGATTGAAAATGGCCCATGCCACAGAAGACAGATTCCGCGAGCTACGACTTGCTCCGTTGGCATATCCAACGAATGATTCCATTAGGTTTGACATCTGCAACGAATGCAAAAAGTGGATTACTTAACCAAATTAAATTCTCTTGGTGAAAACAAAAATGTAACAAAAGCACGAAGACTACTATGTGCGATCAAGCATAGTAGCGCTTGAGGTACAATCCATTGCAAGGTTGCGCTAGTGGAATCCCATCATAGTCCATCAACTCGTAGGCTCCTTTTGCTAATAATCGTTTAACAATATAGGGACCCATCCATAATGATTTGAATTTTCCTACTCCCAATTTATCGGATTCCTCGTCATAAAGTAATACCAAGTCACCCTCTGAGAAGACGCGAGGTTTGACATTGTTGTCGAACTATGCCTTGACTCGTTTCTTATGAGCCTCATTAGCCGAAGCTACATCATGACGGGTTTCATCCAAATGGATTAATTCCAAGAAATGAGCCTCTTCTTCTGATGTTCCGGGGAGAATATCGACTGCGAGTTTGAGGGATGAGATTTAACATTGGACTTGTAAGATTGCTTCGAGACCGTACACCAATTGAAAAGGTGTGAATCCGGTTGCATTTCTTACCGATGTCTGGTATGCCCACAAGGCCGAGTACAGGATTAGGTGCCAATCTCGTTTGTGGGCTTCGATCATCCTTTGCAGCATGCGCTTTAGGACTTTGTTGATTGCTTCAACTTGTCTGTTAGCTTGCGGATAGTACGGAGTAGAGCTATTGTGGGCTAGTCCTAATTTGGCAGCCAACTCAACCATCATGTGATTGTGAAAATGCGATCCATGATCTATGACTATGGCCTGTGGAACGCTGAATCTGGAGACTACATGATTGGAAAAGAAAAGGGCAGCCATTTCGCCACTGTTGTTTAATGTAGGCATCGCCTCGGCCCATTTGGTAAAATAGTCCACTGCGAATATTATGTACCCATGCCCCCCGGTCGAGGTGGGGTTACATGTCATGAAATCTATGCCCCATTTGGCGAATGGTCCAACAGCTACTACTGGCTGCAACGGTGTGGGTGGTCTTCTGGTTTTGCTATCGAAATTTTGGCAAGCATGACAACTTCTAACTGCGGTTATGCAATCTTTGAACATTGTTGGCCAGAAGTATCCTGCTCGCAAAATTTTTTGCATCGTAGCATAACTAGATTGATGGTCCCCACATGCGCCTGAATGGCACTCATTCAGGACTTTTTCGGCCTCCTCAAGGGTGAGGCACCTCCGCAGAATGGTATCGATACCACGACGGTAAAGAGTATCACCGATGATCATGTAGTCCTTTGATTGGTATCGAATACGTCATTGTTCGAAGCGTGAGGTATTAGACCTGTATGTTTGCATCTGGAGATAAATGATTATATCTCCGTACCACAAATCGCTTGAAGATATCAGAAACAAATTTTCATCCACGATTGCTTCTTCGGATGTTGCATCGTTGGATGACGATGGAAGATCACATAGTAACTCTGCGAATATCAGGGCTTTCTTTGATTTGGATCTTTTAAATTCCAAATCAAACTCTTGGAGAATCACTATCCATTTCGAATACTTGCCTCCCAGTAATTTTCGCGACAATATATAAGTCACGGGGTTAAAATCTGACAAAATGGTAGTTTTCCTAAAGAGGATGTAGTGTCAAAATCTCTATATTGCTTGAACAGCTGCGAGGGCTAGCTTTTCAACGTAGCAGTATTTTAATTTCCGTATCATTTAAGTTTCGGCTTAAATAATATATAGGATGTTCAATTCCATTGTCTTCTTGAACTAAGACCATTTCTATGGTCGTATCTGCTGTAGCCAGATATAGGTTAAAGTCTTTTTGATAATCAAGAGCATACATTAATGACGCTTGTATTAGAGAGTTTTTTAGAGAGTCAAAGGAAGCTTGTGCGACCTGATCCCAAACGAAGGGTACATCCTTTTTCAATAGACGGGTATAGCCTTTAGCTAGTTCAGCGTAATTTGGAATGAACCTCCTGAGGAAATTTGCTTTCCCTTGGAGTTTTTGAATCTAAAGCAGGCTTGAAGGTGGAGGCAAATCGATGATTGTCTGAACCTTACAAGGGTCAAGACGAATCCCATCCTTAGAGACAACGAAGCCAAGTAAACGACTAGAACTGACACAAAACACACATTTGTGTGGATTGAGTCTTATCGTGTAGTGTCGGCAACGTAGAAATATTGCTCTCAAATGGCGCAGATGATCAGTCCGCTTTCGCGAATGAGCTGGGAGATCATCAAGGTAAGGTTGAATGATGTTTTCGATGTCGTGGAAAGCATAGTTCATTGCTCTCTGAAGAGTTGCCCCTGCATTCTTCAAATCAAAGGGTAGCTTGCGATATGCGAATGTGCCCCACGAACAAATGAATGCAGTCTTTGACTGGTCCTGTGGGCGGATATTTATTTGATTATACCTGGAAAATCCATCCATGAATGAAAAGATTTCACAGCTGGCGTATTCATCAATAATCTGGTCGATAAAGGGTGTAGGGTAGATGTCTTTTGGACAAGCTTGATTTACATCCCTATAATCAACGCACACTCTAATTGTTCCTTGTTTTTTCATAACAGGAACAATATTTGATACCCAATCGGTTAGAGGAATGGGGTAGATGAAACCAGCATGGAGGAGTTTTTCGACTTCCGCCTTAATGGAAACAGATTTCCTGGGGTGCACCTGCCTTAGCCATTGTCGTACTGGTTTGACATCTAGATACATCTTAATCTCGTGTTCAAATATGCTTGAGTTGATACCTGGCATTTCATCGTATGACCAAGCAAAGACATCTCTAAACTCACGAAAGAGAGTGCTATATATTTCCAGTTCGGAAGAAGAACAAGATTTGCGAACATGAATGTTCTCTACAACATCTGTTTTGGTCGAGATGGTTATGCCAATAGTCTCTTCGATATTGGATAGGTTTCTTTCAGAATCCACCGTGTTTACACTATTCGTCAGAAAGTCAAATACTAAAGGATGTTGTAGGTCGCCGGAATTATCTTCTTTACAAGTCAGAAGATGGGAACGATGGTGGTGATCTTCCCATGGTGCCCCATCGATCATCATTGATTGAATGATTCCTTCGTCTGTAAGGTGTACTTGTGACCAAGGATCTGAAGGGGTGCCATATTCCTTAGACCTATCTATCCAAATGCTTGACGAGCGTTGATGCTGGTTTGCCTCCCATGCTGAGAACATTGATTGCTATAATATTTCCAGTAGGGTTAGAGGCAAAACCTGCAAATGATCCATTTTAACATTGTTTTCTGATATCTTTTGAATGGAAGCTATCATATTACAGGTTCCTACATTAGCCACTTCCGCCAAATTGGTAGGAGGCGGTAGGGTAAAGGTTCCCATTAACATACGGTCTTTTAGTAGGCCTACTCCGATATTATGAAGCATGGTAGGGCTTCCGTGGATCATTGGAATGCTTCCTGTAACTTGCGAACTCTTGGGGAGAAAAGTTTGTTGGTCGATGATTGTAATTCCTCCTTTGGAAGGAAAAGCAATTTTACTAAAGTAGGTCGACACAACAGCCGCCATGGCATATATCCAGAGTCTTCCTAGTAGGATGTTGTAGTCAAGATTTCCGCCGATGACTTCAACATCGATTTCTACTGTTTTTCCCCCCAGTTCGACTTGTAAGTTACTTAGTATCCCATACGGGGTGTACGTTCGTCCATCAAATGCTTTTAACGTTGTTGACGATCACAACAAAGAGGGAGACCCCAGAGTTTTCCAAAAACTCATCGACATGATACATGTGGATGCCCCCTCATCAATAATCATTCTATGAACAGTTTTGTTGAGGGCTTTCACTTGAATGAGGGAAGCTAGTTGAGCTGGTAATTGAGGGTCGTATCCTTTATGATTAAAAGATACAAGATTGGAATCTGTTGGGTCAATCCCACCTATTGCTGACAATAAAGCCTGCTTTTGGGAGGGGAAATTTTGCAGCACTTCAAGAGTCGACATCGTGGATGGTGATTGGGCTAAATCTTCCACTATATTATAGTGTTGTGCTGCTCGGGCACAAGGATTAAACGTCGATTTGTGTACTACTCCCTTTGGCATTTTTATTGTTAATTCAGGAATGATGGGTGGCACGACTTCTGTTGAAGTCGTTGTTGAACTACTAGGTTGTTCATTGTCCTTGTGTTCAACATCTGTGGATTCCCGTAATCTTTACTCCTTGTTGTTATAAGAGTGTCATTCAGTTGCTTCGAGACTGACAACATTAGCACTTGGGATGGGGAAACATTTTCGTTAACAACCATATTTGTTCCTGGGTTTGGAAATGGATCAGTCAATATAGCCGAGGTTTTTGAACTTTTGAAAGATTTTCTAAGTTCTTCTTTAAATGGACAGTCCCGTGTCCAGTGATCGTCGTCACATATATGACATGGAGCTTTTGGTTTCACATTCCCAGAAGGGTTTGCAGAAGGTTTCCTAGGAGATGAGTCTCCCTAGTTTTTCTTCTTCCCTTGATTTTTCTTCTTGCCTCTTGGTTGCTTGGTTTCTTTGCCTTTGTCTGTTGACACAAAATTTACGTCCAAGGCTAGAAGTTCTTCATTTTCATCATGATTTGAAACCGTGCGGGCCTTTTTGGATGTGGCCTTTGCAGTTTTAGTGCTTGTCGTGCCTATCACACCATCGCTGGCATGAGAGTCCTTGTTTGGTTTAGGAGGTCGAGGGACGGAGAATTCTGGTCTAGGAACGTCAGGGATTTTATCGTAGAGCGTGCCAGACTGAGTATAGATCAAGTCTAGATATTGTGCACGAGCAATGAATTTCTCTTCAGTGACGACTCCCCCCTTTGCCACATCTTCTGTAATAGCGGGTAACAGTGACTTAATAAACCATTCAGCCAATAGCTGATCAGAAACATATGTTTTTACCATTCTACGACGACGACGCCACTCATGAATATGATCGGATATGTGACTGGCTGTTGTTTGTTTGAAATTGTAAGTAGTTCAGTTCCTATTTTGTACCTGATAGGTAATTGAAAATGGGTTAAAAAGGTTGTGGCTAGGGTACTGAAGTTATCAAATGAAGCTCTAGGTAGTTCGATATACCATTTTGTTGTCAGACCAGTTAACGTGCGCTGAAAGAGGCGAAGCCGAATCGAATCATCATTGAGAGTGTTTGACGAACACCATAGATGAAAGGTCATCACATGATTCGATGGGTCTTCGCGCAGATTTCCATTGAATTTAGGAATATCCGATGGAAGTTTATGTGGGATCACCAGCCACCAAGGGGCATAGGCAATTGGATCATTTGTTAGTTGACTTAGATCTGGTAACTCTAGAGTTGCCACGAAGGGAAACTGTTGATTTAGGCTTGGTTGAGCATACCCAGGATAAGACGAAATTGTTTGAGTAGTCGGTCTTTGCATACCAGCATAATGCATTTGATGTTGGTAACTTTGGTAATGTTGATGGGCATAACCATTATGATATGGTTGATACTGCTGCCCATTACTCGTAAATACTTGTTGCTCATATCCTTGGTAAGCTTGCTGAAATTGCGGTTGTTGGTATTGCACCAGCCATGGTTGTGAAGCCATGGGCTGTTGTCTAGCACTGACTGTTTGACCAAGATTGGGGTTGGGGTTCCCCATTTGAACCTGTGCCATTCCACTAGTGGGTGATTGTGGTTGTGTCGGAGGTACAAGAGATTGTTGTATCGCCACCTACGAAACTTGAGGTTGGCATACAATTAGTGACGCTTGTACTTGTGATACAGCTACAATAGCCGGCGTAGTGGGAATTTTTGTCATAGGTGAACTTTGATGTATTGAGTATACAACTCTTGGTTGTTCAGACAGGACTGGTACCCGACCGCTAGTTTTGATTCCAGCATAACCCAAATTTTGTTGTGAACTCACACATGGTTGTCCTTCTGGGGAAGACAATGAAAGGGTATATGGCCCTCCATACGATGGTAATCCAGTGCTCAAAGGAATAATTTGCCTTTGAGGACCAGTTTGCCCAAATTGACCTTGTGATGGATCAATTTGTCGAGACTCAACGTAAGAGATTCCAGATATAATTCCGGACGAACAAATGGGAACAATACATACTATTGAAATAGTCCCAGGATGGACTCCATCCAGTGATTGAAAACTGGTTGGGACAGATGGCATGCCGGTAAACATCGTCGGAACAGTAGAAGGGACTTCCGATGTTGCTGTGTTGAGTGACACAGTCCTTGATGTTAACGGTTGTTCAGACATGTTAACTCTATCCAAAAGATTCCTCAGCGATTCTTCAGGAACTTCAGAGGGTGGGTGAATATTTTTTGATGAAGAAGGATATAGGGCGATCCCAGCTCCAAGTTGCATTGGAGTGTTAAACGGAGGATCTTCCACAATCTCTTCTATGGCAATCAATCCAGGGGGAAGAGGTAGACCGTCAGGTCCGTAAAATATTTCTAGTGCTGAAGAAGATGTAAGTCCTGCAGCAGTAGATGGTTGGGGAGTAACACCTTCTGAATCGGTTGTAGAAAGAACCGGTTCAGGAATAGAAGTGTTAACTGCCTCACTAGGATTAGTTGTAATGTCCCATTGCTGTTGTAGAATTTCTTCCGTAGAGGCAGGGATTCCAGAAATGTTCGGAGCAACCGGAGTCTCTGAGGATGTTGGAGTGCTTTCTCTAACCGACCTAGGGGACTTTGACCTGGCTAAATGAGTTCGCTTCATCTGAAATGGCTTCGCTTCCGGAGTCAACGATGGTTGACTCGTAAGCCTCTGCGAACGACGGGGGTTTGATTGACTTTCTTCCACGATTGCAGATTACTTGATCAACTCAAAATAAAAAGGGGAAAATGTTTTCCGAATTAAATGAATTTTAGACGCTTTGACACAACTTGTTTTTTCAATTTTAAAGAGTCGAGAAAAAACAAAATATGACTCTAGTTGCCTTTAATTTTTATTGAGCTTGAAGTGACAAGCGCTTAGAGGACCTTTTACATTAAGGAGTCTGAAAAGGAGAAAAATGGACTTCTCTGGAAATCTAGGCAGAGAGGATTACCAAACCAATCGTAAAACTGCAGAATACTTTTTATGGTACGGCAGTCAGTCTTCCCGAATGCTATGTTCAGTGCATTACGATCGATAGGGCGGCAGACACGGCTTCCTAAGGATAAAGGATGCAGCCTATAGTGGTCTCCCAATATATACGCGATGGTACATGCGAGCACAAGTCCGTACTGGCACTTATCATCTCAGAGTAGAGGAATCACCCAACCAGCACTGAAAGCAATAGTTACCAGGCTTTACGACGCTGGAATATGTCTCTAGCCTAGACCTCTAGATGTTGCGTTAAGTTCCAAAGCGTTGTTAGATTCATTGAGATTTATTT
>APFE030746487.1:110088-121721 GCA_000404065.3 Pinus taeda
TTAAGTTCCAAAGCGTTGTTAGATTCATTGAGATTTATTTTAAGTTGATCTTGCTTAGTAGTTTTCCTTTTAGGTTCACCACGTGATGTATGTAAAATTCCTAAATGCAGTCTAAGATGATAAATAGAAGTTTTATCTTCTTTCAGCAATGAAAATCCTAGCTACTAAAGGGGAAGAAAGTCAAGCATCGTTTCTTCACAGAGCACACGCTAATATGCACAGTCCTAAATCAAGCCAAGCATTCAAGATGCAAATGCACTTGCATGTATTGGTTTTCAGTTCCCTTAACGTGTAAATGACACTAAGAAAACTATGTGCAACATTGAAATACTTTTAAAGCAACTGTACTCAACAAAATTCTCTTTCAAAACGAAGTGAAAACAAGAGAGACACTTTGTAATTTTGAAATGGAAATTGCTTTTCGACACTTTAAAACTAGTAAATCAATTCTTATGCAATGATAACTGTATAATCAACTATCTCAAACAATGTGATTGCTTTCTAAAACTAAAGACAACAGCTATGACACTTTTAGATCTAGAGACAACAGTTTGACAATGTTATTTTTTGCAAAAGAGAACTAAAACGACGCACAATACACAAAAAATGTTTATAGTTCTTTGCACTAAGGAGGCGGAATAATGCAAGAGAAGGGAGTATTCACAGAACCACACTGATTACAGATAGCAAAAACTCTTGAATAAGACTGAAAACAGTGTGAAAAATCCACAGTCAGAAGGTAAAATCAGTCCTCCCTGACCATCGCACCTGTTACACAGTGAACTCAGTATGCAGCACAGTTACTCCATTCGGGAAGTGCGATGCATACAGGCTACCTTGAAGGCAGGGTGCGATGGTTACTGTGCGAGACTCTGAATGAGATTTCACTCATAGTTTGCAGTTTAGTTCAAGTGTTTAAGCTAAATAAGTACAGATCAATGTATGTAAAAACACAGGGGTGATTTTAGAGGTTACTAGAGCCACTAGTTAGGGAAATTATATTGCTTGTAGATCTATTGTTTAATTTATAAACAAAAACCTGGAGATTGACTGAAGCAGCATTGATCTACTTTGCATTCGTATGACGAATGCAGTTTGAAGGCTAGCTAGCTTGACTTCAGGCTCCGTCTGTATGTTTATAAAAGAAACAAGGATAGATAGGCTAACAAGTAATCTAGTCGCTCCCCAATGGAGTCGCCATTTTGTTATATGGGAATAGTGTCCACACGGATGCTGCTATTCCCACCAAGATGTGTGGCTATCTTAGAAACAAACAATCAAAGTCTACTGTTGATTCCTTTTATGAAAATAGATGAGAGGAGAACCAAGAGGGCCAACCTAAGTCTTGCGCTCGATTCCCTCTCCTTCTTGATAAAGTTTTGCTGCCTACTCTTTGTCTGCTCAGCTTCAAAAGGACCTGTAGAATCACAGCAACATACTACTATGCAAGAAACAAGGATCTAAATTCACAAATAATGTAGGATCAGATGTACATTAACCATATACAAGCATATGTAAACAAGTATACCAGGATATGGAAGGAAACAAGAATAGCTTTATTAAGATAAAAGTAGCAAGAGGATTACAACCATGAGCAGCTTTGACCCAACATCATCCTCCAGCTAAGAAGCCCTTCTTTCACCTCAAGCAAAGAAAAATCACCCAACACTGTGAATGTACACCAAAATACCAACAAAACTTCTCTATAAGTTACAAAATTCCAGCCTCCGTATCTCTGTGATGAGGGATCCATATATAGATGATTACAGAGAGGTGAGTCATCTTTTGGGATCTTGATTAGTGTCATTTCTCTGATAGTTCCTGCTTCCACTTGGAGAATGAGGATCTCTTACTCATCCCTTGTCGAAAATGGAGTGGCAAGTGTCAGAGGGGAAGCTTTTGGAAGATTCCATGATCTTCCACCTCGCATTTTTGTCCCTACCATTTGTCCATTCCCGACCATCGCACCCTACAAAGGAGAAAAACAGTATGCATCGCACCCTGTTCATTGGGAAGGTGATATGCATCGCACCCTCTGCATGGAGCTTTCAGTATGGTCCAGTTTTGACCATTTATGAGCAGTTTTCAGTGGAGAACTTCTGGGAGATGATGTAATCAGTTGACCTTGTTCCTCTAGGCAGTGAAGCAACCCTTTTAGGGACTTAAGAGCCCTTAGTTCATGGACATTTGTGATTGGGGTTGAAGTGCCCAAAAATGTCTATAACAATAAGACAAGGATGAGCGCTGGAATGCTATAATGCAATTGCTAAAGAAGAAGACAACAATCTGCAAAAAATTAACATTCCAGAGACGGAAGGCCATTAGGGCCCACAAATTGAGAACCCTGACATAACCACGCCGATGAAGACTAACCAGGTGAATATTAGTACGAAAGCGGAACCTAAAATCACAAAGATTGGAGACTATTGGGATGGCCCGACAGTGGATAAGGTCATTGAATTACTCCGCGAATGTCAGGACTTATTCCTGACCAAGTTTATGGATTTTAAGGGAATAATCAAAGATTTAGGGGCAATGAAGATCATATTAAAACCCAACGTAAGCCCAATTAAGTAGAGGTTGTATCACTTAAATCCAAAATACAAGGAGAAGGTCCACATAGAACTAAACAAGATGCTCGCGGCAGGCATGATCAAACCTATGGAGGAATCTGATTGGGTAAGCCTGATGGTGGTGCAAGAGAAGAAGCAGATGGAAGAAATAAGAATATGCATGGATCTCAGAAAGCTGAACGATGCATGTGTACATGATCCATTCCCAAATCTATTCAGAGATGACGTGTTGGACAATGTAGATCAAAATCACACCGGAGGATAGGAGAAAGACAACCTTCATGACTGAGTGGGGTTACTTTCAATATACTGTCATGCCATTTGGATTGAAGAATTCCCCTGCTATCTTTTCACACATAGTTGTTGAAGAATTTAGGGAATATATTCAGAAATTCTTGGAGGTCTATTTTGACGACTAGATTGTGTTTGGCCTGGTTAGGTTCCATGTAGCGAACCTGCACTTGATGCTGGATACATGCTGAAGATACCAAATCATGCTCAACCTCAAGAATAGCACATTTCTCATTCCTTTTGGGAACCTGTTGGGGCATGTGGTTTGTAGGCAAGGTCTGATGGTAGACCCCATGAAAATCATGGTGATCCTAAATTTGCAATCACCGCGAAGTGCGAAGCAGTTACGCGCTACTCTGGGGCATATGGGGTACTATGGGAAGTTCATCAAAAGTTATGCCCAGATCACCGTGTTGATGGAAAAGTTGTTGAAAAATGATGTACGTTCTGCTGGAATGATGATTGTAAGAAAATCTTGGGTGTATTAAAAAAAAAGATGGTTACTGCGTCGATTTTGGTATTCCCGAACTAGAAGAAAGAGTTTCATGTCCATGTTGATGTCTCAAGTATAGCGTTGGGGGCAGTACTAACATGGGAGGGTGGAAAATGCTTGTATCACTCTATCGCATTCGCGAATCATATATTATCTAAAGCAAAAAAGAATTTTTCCATCACTAAACGCGAAGCACTGGCTATGGTGTACGCGCTCCAGAAGTATCAACACTACTTGCTAGGAGGACACTTCAAGATGTATACAGATCACTCTACGTTGAAATACTTGGTCAATAAGCCTGCGTTGGGGGGCTGCATATGCAGATGGCTTTTATTGTTCCAAGAATATGATTTTGAATTTGTTGTAAAGCCTAGAAGATTGAACGCGAGACCAGATCACCTACCGCGCATTGAGACAGGAGAGGAACCTACTAGTCTGGAGGAAGGATTACCTGACATACAGCTCTTTTCTATGCACGTAGAAGATGGACACTTTGAAGATATAATTCACTTTCTCATGACTGGAACTACACCAAAAGGGTGCTTTGTCCAGCAGAAGAAGGAACTAGTGGTGCACGCAACAGATTTCTCTGTTGTAGCAGGGCACCTATATAAGATGGGGAATGATGAGATACAGCAAAGGTATGTACCTGAATTTGAACTAATCAATATCCTCATGGATGCTCATGGGGGCACTACAGGAGGACATTATGTAGGGAGAGTGACCGCACAAAAGATTCTCTGCGCAAGGTTGTGGTGGCTGACTCTTCATCAGGATTCAAAAGCACATTGCAAGGCCTGTTATGTATGTCAAAGAACAGGTAAACCATCGTGGAGGGACGACATTCCTTTGAATCTGCAAATGACATTGCAGCCCTTTGAAAAGTGGGTGATCAACTTCGTAGGACCTATCAAACCTCAATGAAAAACAGGCACGAGATATATTACCACTATGACAGAGTAACTGACTCGTTGGGCAGAAGTTTTTGTTTGAACATGTATTGATGTGATTCAGATGTCTAAAGATCTTGATGAGCAATTGCAGTACACATTTCTTGAACGAGACTATCAACGCGCTAACAGAATAGTTTCAGGTGTATCATCAAAAAAGCACACCATATCACCCACAAGCTAACGAGATAGTAGAAGGATTTAAAAAGGTACTGGAGACTATGTTGACCAAGGTATGCAATGCACAACGAAGTGACTGGGACATTGTGACACAAGTACGTTCCCTCTGTGGACAAGGGAAACCCCTCTAGCCCTAGAGTGGGTCTAGTCACTGCACAAACAATATCACAACAAGCTTCCTTAAAAATTTGGTGTTATGAAGACCTACCTTCAATCTGACATTCAATGAAGTCCTCGTCATGTTGCTCCAGCTCTTTGTTCTTCTAGTCGTTCATACTTGAAAACAACATGAAGAGAAACACCACAAACGCAAATAGAAAACAACCAAACAATCTACTTGAAGAGTCAAGGAACCTCAAGCTATCGACATATAATTTAATGCACGATATAGGAAACAAACTACTGATTTGTATTAATATAAATCAAATTAAACTTACAACCGGGCCTTGACATCATAAGCCTCCTTGAAGGGTCCTGTCGGTATGTGTCCGTAAGCATTTACTTGTGAACCATCTCCCAAGGGAACATATGACTCTCTCTGCTATGCAAGAGGGTTGATACTAGAAAGCTCTCAAGCCAACTCTACTCAAGCATCTCTCAAATCAAAACACAAATGAGGCTACTTCCACACTCCAACAACACTCTCTACCTGTACTCCTCTCTTAGAAACTTGAAACTATCAAATTACATCTAGCTATCATTCCATTACATCCCAGCTAGTTGATGTTATTCATGGAGATATTTATAGGAGGGAGAGGTCCCATAAGAGAAGGAAGGAGGAGCTTATCTCTTAGAGAGGTTGCACAAAGGGTGGAACAACTACCCCAGAGGAGAAAGGCGAGCTCAACTAACCCAACAACCAACCCTCAACCCTAGGACTACCCATGAAGCAATTTCATCTAGAAGTTTCGACGAGTTGTTGAAAAACTTTGCAAATTTGGCTCATCGCGAGTGCAACACAGGGACAGAGCGAAGACTTTGCTAGGGCTAGTGTTAATTTGTCAATCTTCACAAGGAGGATAACTTCTTACTCACGCTGACCCAAAAACTTAGGTAAAAAGGGTCTTTTTCAGGGATAATGGAATGAGACACTCTTCCTGAGATTGAAAGGAAGGTAATGATACATAGTTGGCAACATGACACAACACAGATGTCAATAATATGAACTGGCAGTATCCGGGATTAGGAAATATAGATTCGGTGACAAATTACTGTGTAACAGATGCCCCCTAAAGCATGAAGGCTGAGAGAGTAGGAGGGGTGAAATGCTTTACAAATCCATAACCAAAACAGAACCTCCACACAGAAATCACTTGATCAAAGACAAATGATGCAAGCATGTCATCAAGTGTGAAGAACTTGCCATTGAGGCACGTAAGCTCCAAGGTACCAGAAAAGAGTCTCTAGGTCAACTTCCTGGATAATGAGCTGAAGTCGACAGGAAGCGACCGGTCGAAGGAGGGCCATAATGTTTCCCACATCATCAACGTGAGACAAAGGAAAAAGATGATGGTGAATGAAACATAGAATCTAAGGAATGTGTGTAAGGCTACAAACTGCAGAAGTATTAAGCTCTTGGACATATCAACGACACAACTCTGGAATTTCGCAGCATTTTAGTACCAAGGGATCAAATTTCATGATGATGTAGCATGGATCATATGGAATATGGCAAAATCAATAACCCGAAAACCCAAAAGGACAATGATAAAATGAGGATATCCCAACCCGACACGAAGCAGAAAGAGTGTCGATGTTCAAGAGCGACAAGTTGTTGAAATAACTAATACAATCAATATAATGTTTCCAAATTTTCCCCCACCATTTTTGGCGAGTACCCAAAGTATTTTTTTAAACACAAGCTTGAAGGGGATTGCATATGCTTGTAATGTAAGTTCATCCTTCAGACGAATCTGACCTAGTGATTTTTAATGAGCCCTAGGAAGGAGAAGCTCGATCTCATCATGGTGACAAGTCCAATGTCGTCAGGTTTTAACGAGTCCGACATAGGTGAAACTCAAAGTATTTTTCATGATTAGAGAGTTTGAAAAAGACATGGAAAAGAAAAATCCAAAGCTCCCTTTTCATAAATTTCTCCATCGAATCCAAAAAGGTAGAAAATAATATCCAAGGGAACCTATTGACCATGGAATATCAACATATACCTTTTTCGTAAATAATCTATCCCAACCCTAAAATGGGGTAAACGTATACTAGGTAGATGACGCTTCATAGCCTTTAATGAGTTCAAAGCGACAAGAGCTCGGTGATCTTTTCATGTTTCGAAAAAAGGATCAGAAAAGAGCTTGAAAGTGGACCCCCCATTTTATTTCTTTTATGAGTCAAAAGGGAAAAATACTCGACAATATTTGCATTTTTTATGAGTCAGAAAAGAGCTTAAAGGTGACTCATCCTAAAGGAATGAGTGGTATAAAGGGTAGCAACTGGTTCTAGAAATGGAGGAACTGCACAAAACACATAATGTTCAAGAGGTTGGCTAACAAAACCACTCATCGTTGTGGTCCCTTAGGAAAGGACAAACAACCAAGTGAAATCACATCAGCCAAAGAGATGGTGGCGATGGAATGAAACAACCAAGGCTCATCTAGCATAAATTAGCTGATTAAAATGACAATCATGAGATGTAAATCAAGTGCAGGTTCATTTTTACACAAGCTTGAACCATGGAAAATGTTGCTTGGATTCAGTTTCACGTTTTATACAAGCTTGAAACAAAAAACTATGCTTTCTATAAGTTCGCATGCCCCCAGCATAATGACTCAAATCAAGGTACATGCCCCCCAAGCTTCATTTCATTCAACTAGGTGGATGGAATGAAGGTTCACTTTCGAGATCTTGGAAAGACTCGACTGGGATTTTACAAGGTCTTAATCAAAGACTCGATTTGGAAAAGGGAGTTGTTTCATTTTTTAACAAGGTTAACATATGAACAGACTATCCTCGTAACCCTTGTTTCATTTTTAATGAGCTTGACACAAGACAAGGAACTATGCTCCGCAAACTCCTTATTTTGTTTTTAATGAGGCTGACACAAGAAAAAAACTATCCTTGTCTCTTGTTTCATTTTTTAACAAGGTTGACACTAGACCAAGAACTCTCCTCGTCTCTATTCATGGGCCATATGAGAACATCGCTCCCAAGAGGTCTTCACTAGACGAAAGAACTGTCCTCTGGGAGGAATACATGCCATTGGGTACCAATGAAAGATCGAGTTCCAATGCCTCTAATACATGATGTACGATACCATCTGCGTGATCAACAAAAGATGCGGAGACAGAACGGGTAGTCACATAGTTGACCTGTGGTGGGGAAGGTACTGCTTGCAAACAATAGCCGATAGGGGACGAGGGTTGCAAAGGAGGTACCTGGTGACTAATGAACGACAATTGATCAAGAATCACAATTCTTCCGTTGTGCAGAAAACAAACCACATGGAAAATCAAAGAAAGAAGAGCTCCCATGGCATAAATATAGTCGCGGCCAAGAAGAATATTGAAATCTAATGAACCTTGGATGACCATCACGTTGATATAGGTGGTCTTTCCTCCCAAAGTAATAGGAAACTTTGGAAGGATCCCTAAGGGTTGACTATGTTAGACTCCGTCTCACGTCAGAGATTGATTCTTCTTCAAAACCCTGTTTTGAAGAAGAAATCATAATGTATTGTTTTAAATTATGTAATTTATGCTCCAGATCTTCAAAAATCAGCAGCAACTTCAAGCTCTTATTCCTGCACAAGCACAATTCAGAATATCGTTAGCAATCAGAGGCAACAAGTTATGTGGAGAAAATACCAATTGCAGCAATATCAATTGCACAAGTTCATGGTGGTATTTCGAAAGATTGTACACGGATGGTTATAAAGATGCAACACTTGCAAATGGAGACAATAAAGAGGAACCTTGAAAAGAATAATTCAGACATATTGTAAGCCCCTGCCTACAAAATAAGCAGTGTGACCCTCCTTCATCAGGAATCGCCAGAGGTTGACTTATCCCATCGAAAAGAGGAAAATGTGCAAGGCACAGAAAACATTCTATATCACTGTGTTGTTTGTGAGCGGCTTGAAAACGGTAAAACATTATTCTTTTGCTTGAGAAGAAAAGACCACATGTTTGTAAGGTTTCTCTTCTAGTGGAAGGCTCGGGACAACTACCATTTCTTATTGCTGCTGCTGAGCAAGAACATTTAAATTATAGAAGTTCGCCTCATTTGGCCCGCCATAAAAATATTTTGCAATCAACTTTAGGAGAAGAATCATATGCTATGGCTATCAAGGAGATATGGGAATGTTTCCAAGTTCATTTCCTTGAACTTCTTGGGGCTGTTTTTACAAAATCCTGCCTTGAAAAACTGGAATATGCAGTATCTAAATCAGAGAATGCACTGCAAGATTTGTTCAACCATCACATCGAAGAGCTGGAAATGATATTTCTACCCTTATACTCAGGGGGAGGCAGCACTGTCAGCAATATACCCATGCTTGAAATTATAGTTGTTGTCATCTTTCTTATCCATGATTCACATACCCAAGTTCAGAATGTTGCCACTACCTCAGAAACCTCATTTGCAACCACTTTATTGAGATTTTGTTGCTTTGTTGCATCAATACTAGTTAAAAAGGGTGCGCAATCTGAGAAAAAATCACTGAATTTTCTATTGCCTAGAGTTATTGTGTTCATGGAGTGGGTTGTGTCTCAACCATCTTTCGTGAAAGATATCAAGGTCGAGCATTGCTGCATTTTTTTTCAGAGATATGGCGTGATGGAATTTCGTAGCAGAGGATACTGGGCAGAACATAATTTCCAGTTTAAAGAATCCAAGGTGACTACTAACAAAATTGGGGATGGAATTGGAATTGTAATTCTAGATGATGGCATGCAGGTCTAATCGCTCTCAGAACCAACAGAAGAGAAATAGTCTATTGTTCAACTTTAAAAAATGACGTGTTTAGACTGCAGCAAACATAATGGAGCAATGAATAAGCTGGCTGAATAAGCACAACATGATGACTGCTATTCTCTTTATTACCATTGGAGCTTGTTCAGGGACATGGAGATTGTAATGGTAAATTGTATAACCCTTTGGGGCAATAGAAGGTTGATACCACGTGGGCCATTGAGGGAACATTTGATTGCATTGAGACAGGTAGATATAATAGTTTTGCATCATACAGATTTGATATCAAAAGAAAAATATCAATTGGAGTGTTTACTTGAGGAGAAATCCCTATTTTTGATAGCAAAATGGTCCCGTGCCATTTCTTCAGATTACAGTGCGAAGCTTCAGTGATTCCTCTGAAAGTAGTGCACAATATGGTTGTCTTGTGTGTTTCTGGCATTGGTTGTCCAGAGTCACTTTCGTTAGCTATGAATGTTTGAGCCATTAAATTACACCCAGCAATTGATCATAAATAGCAAAAAGCCTATGATTTCCAGACATACAGGCTCATATCAAAATCCGTGGAATGATAGATCTTTCCAAGAAGCATGCGGCACATGGCTTTGACAGTTGAATTCGGGTCTGTTTTGTGTTACTCTCAAATTCATCAAGTTATTTTTACTATGTGTTTGAGAAAGCGGATGGGAGTGTCTACTGGTTTGATTTGTGTTGCAAAGAAAATGCATCTGTCATGGATCTTGGCAAGGAACCAGTTGCTTCTGTTTGCTTCAGTCCAGGAAATAATGATATTTTGTATGCAGCATATGCAAACACAGTTACTTGCTTGGATGTGCGCATGGCACCTTCCAGTGGACAATTGCAAAAGTACACATTCAATACAGAGGGCATAAATTAGATTATTATGAACCTTAAATCATCTTTTCTTGCGGCTGCAGATGACAGTGGAGAAGTAAAGTTTTCATGACAGATTATTGACATTCGTCAACATTACCTTTACAAAACACTCAGATCCGTACACACAAATATTTGCAGCTCTGTGCAGTTTCATCCTTGGCGGCCATGGGAAGTTATCTCTGGGGGATTAGATTCAAAAATTGTAGCATGGGACTTTTCAAGAGGAAGGCAACAAATGGTTATAGATGCTGCAGTTCCCACCACAGAAAATGCAGAAAATGCCTCAAGTACAAATCAAATTTGTAATCCTCCTTTTTGTTCATGCTTTGGTGGTTCCAGAAGAAAATATGGATGGTAAAAATAACCAGGTTGTTGCTGCAGCAAGAGGTGATGGCACCATTGAAATTATTGATCCCAGATTTGAGTCACACACGACAGGAGCAAAAAGTAAGCAGTCATCACGTGCTAGAAAAGGATTTCAGTCCAAATCATCAAAAAATACAAATGTAAATGAGAACATTGCAGGGGGCTATTACAAAGAGAATGACTGCCATTGAGGAAATGACTGCCATGAAAATTTTTTGCAGTGATAAAACTGGGACACTCACTCTCAACAAATTGAGCGTTGATAAGAATCAAAAAGATCTTTCACGCCACAAAAACATCAACCGCAAACACAAAAATAGGAACTAATTTCCTATTTTAAGACCTCGGAAATCAAAAGGCAGGTTCATGCTACATATTCAAAGCGGGTATGATTGTTTGGAGATGAATCCAAACGCTTCACAGCAAAAAACGAGGAGCGATTGCCTACGTTTATTTTTAGCAAAGGGAGGGACACCTGAAATGCCACCTATTCACCAGATTTGCCTTGAAATTAGCCAAATCATCAATAGATTTCAGTGGACAGAGCGCTATTCTCTCTTCAGGAAGCGCTGATTGTTTTTTTTTAGTTTATTTTGTTAGTAATGATAAAACAAAAAAGGCCGGGTCTTGGGGTCAATGGTTTTTCCCCCAGCTGTGTTTTGTTTCATATATTAGAAAAAATTCATTTGTAAAGGTAGGAGTGAGCAAAGAGAGTTTTCTGAGTGCTGGGAGCTGCTGGAGCGTAGCAGAGCTTTCTTGTACAGTCTTTGACAGAGAATTTAATGGAATTTCACAGCTCTGTTTGCTGAGATTCATGTGGTCTGTTAATTTAGCATAGGTTTTCCCTTTGTCTCATATGTAAACTGTTGTGTTTCATTCACCTCATCATCATATCTAATTGAGCAAATGAAGTGATTAGGTAGGAATTCACAGTATTATATGCTCCTCCTATAAATTTGCTCA
>APFE030746487.1:135130-171369 GCA_000404065.3 Pinus taeda
AAACCATAGGTAGGTTCGCCCAACCTAATATAGGGTCCAAAAAAAAAATTCTCGGGGTGCTGCCCCGAACCCCGTAGAAGGGGGCTACCTGCCCCCCTGTGACCCCCCCGCTACGCAACAAAGGGGGGGCTCCACCCCCTCGATTCACTATGTACGTTATTCATGGAAAGAATATAACACAACCCAACAAGGAGCCCATCCCCATCATGAAACATCTGATTCACAGGATTACCCAGCTCCCTTGCAAAAAGGAGGATCCAATGAACATATTTGAGGGTAAAAGTGATGATTTGGCCATCGCAGAGCCCATGAAGAAGAATTTCAAGGTGGAGAATAAAAAGAGAGGGTATGTGATCTCCTGTATCAACAATGTGGTGGTCAAAGTCGTGACGCAGATATTGGCTAAGAAAGTTATGCGAAAGTGTCGCACGGATGAGGTGCCCACGCCAGTGGTTGCACTTGCCGCACAGTGTATAGAGGGGGTCCAGTTTAATTGAGTGGATTACTTGTGCAGAGAGTTCCTGGAGAACTGTCACGAGGCGTAGGAGCAAGGGAAGACTTTCTACTATGCATGGCTTCTGCTATCCATAGTGCCAGTGGCTTGGGAATTTTTCGAGGACAGCCAGTTCCCAAAAATCATGTGGGATCTTCTTGAGGCAGCAAATTACGCTTCACTGTGGGCATCCAGAGATGCGCAGAGAATCAGAGACAACAAGATATTCTCAGTGTTCATGCAGATGAACATCAGAATGGGGATTAATCGAAAGCCAAGGTTATCGCCCCTGGTTTATAATAGTTTGCAAAGCTTCATGGAGTTCAAGGTAGACTTTCATCACATGTACATTAGGGCGAGGAAGGACCTCGCGAAGGCATGGAAGGACCTACCTTGTCTGGTGACAGATGATGTCATATTCATCATTCTTGAGTCATGGCCACCAAAGTGGTGCACTCCAACTAGCTCCGTGGTGGAAGCGGAGAAGTCCACTACACAGAGGAAAAAGGAGGCAAAACTACGAATGGCAAAGTTGGTAGAGAAGAGAAGGAATGAAGCAGCAGTAGCCAAGCTGCAAGAGGTGCACGATGCTGCGAAGGCAGCAGAAGAGCAGTAGAAGGCAGCTGAGAAGGAGCGCGAGGGAGAAAAGTCACCTTCGCTCGAATAGGAGACAGAAAAAGAGGAAGGTGGCATGGACCCACAGACAGTCTCCACACAGCTAAAGTGACAATTCCCAAGAGAGCAGGTGGGGCCGTGGAAGAAGTTGAAGGCCTCAAAGACTTCTTTTGACCCGATCACCCTCATTGAGGGGGATCTCCATGACATTGGGGAGATGGTGCATGACATCACCGCGGAGGCCCTCCAGTAGTTTGCGAAGGAACAGCAAATGGTGTTAGGGGCCCTCTAAGCATGGATACAGGAATTACAGATGTGTACTCCACAGGATGGTACTATGTCAACTAGCCTCGCACTAGGCATGACAGCGACTGAGGAAATGTTGCGCGCCCACAGGACCAACACCATAGTGCTTCCAGAGGGAGCATTTGTGACAGAAAATGAGGTCAACAGACCTATGGTTAGTAGATTAAAGGGGATCAAGATAAACATGGTTGCGCTCCCTCTGGGTTACTGCAGAACTACGAGCTAGGGAGAGTCACGCGCTCTAGGTCATGAGCGAGCAGTGCATCAACATCGAACAATTGAGCCTGCAGTGTGATGAAGTAGTGGCGGAGAATTGATAGATTGTGTAGGTGGTCACGAAGCCTACCAGATGGTCCCAGAGGTGGCCATCAAAGCAGAGGAACCAGCGGAGGCATGCATCCGGAAACTAGCAGCAGAGGTGCGTGAGGCGAAGGAAGAGATGGCCAAGGTTTAGCTGGAGCCGAACTTTCAGATATCCAAGCTACAATTGAAGTCACAGCCTTCAATGCCGCCAAAGATTAAGGAACAGCATGCTAGTGCAATTACGACGTCCATAGCAAAGGTCAACAGAGTAGTGAAAGACTACACTAGGCTATTTGAAGAGTCATTTGAGGTTCTCACTACTCTGCAAGAGGACCTAAACATATAGCGCTTAGAAATAAAGGTTTACAAGCTGCAGCAAAAGTATGATGAGATAAAAGGGACCGCGCAGATGGTTTCCCTTACACAGAGGCTCGCATGAATGTAATAAGTGAAAACACTCAAGGAGCAGGTGGATGCTCAACACAAGGAAGTCATTTTGAAGGTGCGCATACAACCATGGATTGATGAGGCATTCGTCATTACAGCCTCTATTGAAGCGAAGCTTGCACAAATGCAAGGCACACAGGAACAGGTTCAGGGAAGAAATTTAGCTACAACGATTTCTGAACAACGCGTCCAGGAAGTGCAACAAGCAGCTACTCAGTGCATTATCGACCTTGTAGCAGTCCAGACAGAGGTAGGAGGTCTACACGCAAAGATATTTGTACTGACAGAGTGACTCGAGGGAAAGTCATGACGTTTGTGTTGGGGGCCTATTAGGTGTGGCATCCCCCAAGGAAAGTTTTGGGGCTAAAAGCCCTCATTTTAGTTAAAAGTTGCAAATCTAGTGTAAGGACTTGGAATTTTGTGGGCAGGGAGCGTGAAGTTGTAAAATAGTCATAGGGTTGTCTGCCCTCAATTTTGTAATGTATTTTCGGCTATAGAGATCTACCCATGGTTCGCAAACAATGGGATTGTATAAATAGAGCAAGGCTCTAAGTTGAAGAGCAATCAATTGAATGTTCAAGGAATAGAAGCATAGTAGAAGATCTAAGAGAGAGGTCAAGTCTTTGGGTCGTAGGGTAGGAGAAGGCTTTACAGCTGAGTGCGCAAAAGCCTAGTAGTTTGTAGTTGAGTGTGCAGACCCCTACAGCTGAGTGCGCAAGGCAAGTTGAGTATGTAACCGTTGAAGCATCAATAAAGAGAAGTTTTATACTATTCATGTGTATTTACTTACTATTTTTAGCATTGAATGTATTGGGTATAAATTACATTTATGTTGTTTACACGATGCACGAACATATATGATTGTTTTTATCAAGTAAGTATGAGATAAAGTATTTGTTTATGCGAAGTTAACTAACATCTATAAGAAGATAAGTAAGATATGCAGTGTAATCTGGGGAAATAGGGCAGATCGCTGCCATAGTAGCGCGAAAGCCTCTCAGCCCTTGGTTAGGGCTATGCACAAGCTATTATAAAAAATCGCGAACGTCTCGCAGGTCATAACAATGCACGAAGTAACTTGTGTGAAGGTAGGCACAGCTGGACTAAATCGAAAACTCAGACATCTCAAGGGTGCAGAAACTTGCTTTCAACATCCCCCCATACTGCTTCAGGTGAGAATTAAATCTGCACTCTGTGGGTTGATGCCGAAAAGGCCAATAGTGTAGGGATTTGTTCGGGTAAATATCTCTAAACCTAGGTCAAGCCCCCTCAAGCCAACATACCAATGTGAATATCATGTTGCAAAGTGGTATGACAACTGGTGAAAATAAGGGAAAATAGCCTAAAGAAGGTGGATGGGTCCGCAATGCTCCAGAAAAAGAAGTTGGGTTTGATTTGGAGTGTGAAAAGGAAAAGTTCATGGAAGCAAAGAAAAACTTCGTCGAACCCTCTACCTTAGGAATTCAGGATAGGATATCTAAAGAAGTTGACCCCTCCATGCTTACTACTTTCTTGAAGACTTGTATGAAACTGTTGCGTGATAGCAAGGTGGTAAAGGGGCTACAAGAACTAATAAATAAGTGTGTTGATAAGGAAGGTGCTCCTGAAGGGCACCGTGTAGTCAGAAAGATTGGCAAACACAAGGCGAGAACAAGGCGCGAGATGAGGCTTATTGCGCAAATAGGAGAGTATGAAGTGGATCAGGTTATTCTATATCTGGGGTCAGATGTGAATGTTTTGCCTAAACAGACATGGGAAAGAATGGGGAGACTTGCGTTACAATGGTCCCCAATTCAGCTAAGGATAGAGGGAGACTTGCGCTACAATGGTCCCCAATTCAGCAAGGACAGAAAATCAACAAAAGATTATCCCTATGGGGATATTGCATGGAGTGACTGTAGATATAGAAGGAGCAAGCACGTTGGCCAATTTTGAAGTAATAAAGATTGTTGATGACTTAAATCCATACCCTATGCTCCTAGGAATTGATTGGGCCATTGTTATGAATGGAGTGAGCAATTTAAAGAAATGGGAGATCTCGTTTGAAAGGAAAACGCTCTACATGGTAGTACCATTAGACCCTACAAGAGGACCGCGAGATACTGAACCATTTCTCTACTATGAGGAGAGTGATGATGATTTGGACCGGATCAATGGTAATGACCTTCCCATCAAGGTGGAACATCATTATTATGAACATTGATGAGACGACTGTGAGCATTTCATACATATAGCTTCGGCCTAGGAGGATGTTGTAATCAAACTGGGCATCGAGTACTTAAATGTCTATTAACATAGTTTTTCAAGCCAACTTAACTGGCACACTAGGGTATAAACCAACTAGGGCTGAAGGGTGTTTGTCATATGCTCTAAGCGTTACGTCAGAAGACTTAAGTTCAGGGGATCCTAATTTCTGCCAAACATATTTGGACATGATGTATGTGGAATCCCCTTCGTCGACGATGCAACGATGGATGTTGATATTCTGGACTGAGACAGAGATTTGCAAAGCAACAGCTGAGGGTAGTTATGGAATAGCTTTTTCCAAGTCAAAGACCATGAGGCAGGAATCGGATGGGTTGATTGCACCTAGAGAAAAAAGTAGGGCTTTATGTTGGCTTGGGAACATTTGCAGGACATAGCTGATGGTGATTGTGCTAAGTCATCGACGATGTTGTAGCTATCGGTTTCTTTCTAGTTGTGTGTTGCACGTCATAAGGGTCCTTTAACAATTTTCATCATGGCTTTTACAAAAGGTCGAGGGATGGTCAATGGCCATGTAAGTATTTTCGTAGCCAAGGTGGATGGATTGGGCTCTAGAGGGGCTTCATAACTTCGATTCCTTCTTCGCTTTCTACAACTCCATTTGTATGAGGTGTGTATGGAGTAGTATTTTGTCTTGCTATACCACACTTCTTACATAACTCTTTGAATTCTCCACGATTATTTGTCCTCAACACCTTAATATTATTCTCTATCTTATTTTCCACCAGAGCCTTAAATTCTTTAAACCTATCAAAGACACTATATTTCTTCCTGAGGAAATAGATCCATGTATTCCTAAATGATTCAACTATAATGTGACATAGTACACATACTTACCCAATGATGGAACCGACATAGGTCCAAATGCATCATTGTGCACAAGCTCTAATATCCCTTTTTCCCTCTTAGCACCCAAGGGGAAATTCACACAATTTTGCTTCCCATGTACACAATGTTCACAAAAATCAAAATCTAGAGAGAAATTAGATGTACCTCCTACCATACCACTACCATGTAGTATTCAAGGGCCCTTCTATCCAATGTGTCCAAGCCTTTGATGCCATAGCATAGCCTTTTCTCAAGAGCCCACTAGATTTTCTGCACCACTTTCAAGAACCACAAAACTGTTGCACCCATCAATAATAGTGCTACCCAGAAGCTTGTACAAAGTTCCAATCCGAACTCCCTGCATCAAGACCAGTGCTCCTTGAACCATATTGTAGGTATCTTTCCCGGACATTCTTTTTACACCTGCACCATCCATCATGCTTACAAAAATCATATTTCTGGCTAATACAGGAATATGCAGAACACTAGGAAGTGTTCCAATCCTTCCACCTTCCAAATTTAGCTTAACTTTTCCACGTCCAATGATTCTTACATTCCTTTCATCCCCTAGGAATATAGGAATACATCACCACCATCATATTTATCGTACTCGTAGAACCACTCCCTATGGGGAGTAAAGTGAAAGGATGCACCTGCGTCAATCAATCATGCTTCATGATCTACATGTGTACTTGAATAAGAAGCCAAGCACACATGCCTACCTTCATCTGAGGTGGTTTTCGCCTTTGAAGAAGGAGCACCATCAGATCCCTTTCCTTTCTCAGGAACTTTAAATTTACAATCCTTGTTATAGTGCCCTTATTTTCCACATTTCCAACATACCTTTACACATTTTCTTGGAGATTTAGATCTCCCTCTAGATTTAGATCTGTCACTCAAGGAATTATATTTTATTTTGTTCTAAGACTATCCTCTTATAGACAAGGCATATCCATTCTTTCTCTCCATATTTTTCTGTCTCATCTCCTCCGACAACAAGGATGAGACTATTTCATCAAACTTCAAGGTAGTTGTATTTCTACATATAGCAACAAGTAGACAATCCCACGAATTTGGTAGAGAACACATCAAACTGATGCACTTATCTTCGTCTATAATTTTTATATCAATAGATAGATAAAAAATGGCTTACCACATTATTAAAGGCATTCATATGCTATGTTAATGAGTCTCCATCCTTCGTGCTCAGGTTATACAACTTTTCTTGCAGGAACAATTTGTTCATCAAAGACTTAGATTGGTACAAAGTATCTAACTTGTCCCACAAAGCCTTTGTCATAGCTTCCCTTGATACATTAAAAATAATAAATATAATATACACATTCGTATTATGCTCAATGCCTTCTGATCCAACTTAGCCCAATATTTTGGTGACATTGTGATTGGCTTAGTACCTGGATCTACCATGATTCGTTGATCTTTATCCACCAACAGATCCTTCATCTTCAGCTACCACACCTCAAAACTTTGTCCATTGAATTTCTCTATCTTTATCTTTCCACTATTGGCCATCTTCTTTCACCACACGAATTGATCAAGTAGATCTCCCACTGTAACAGGGTCTTCCACATGCCCGAGCAAAACCCCTCAATAGAAAAGGCATCCCCTTGAAGACAAAATTGCTCTAATACCAAATGTAGGTTTTAACCTTGTACAAAAATTACCTGCAAACGAATTCTTAAAAATAAAAATAATAAACAATGGCGAGAACATAAAAAAATATACATAGATATTTTCCCTTGGATCCCAAAACTGAGACTACCATATTGATTTTTCATTATATTCCTTTCAATGTTACAATACATGTATATACATGTCAAAGCATTCATAAACCCTAATCCATAACCCTGGATTAGAACATAACCATAGTTCCCTTGATTGTATCTATAATATACCATGGGCAGAAAAGCATCATGCCCAAAACCATGGGTAGGCCCACGAACCATCTGTGGGTCTGCCCAACTATTATTGGGTATGCACATAAAAAACTAATTCACGAGGTGATGCCCTGGACCCCACGCAAGGCGGCTACCCCTGCAAACGCCCCGACAAAGGTGGGATGCCACCCCATTGTGACTCCCCCGCTACACTCAGCGCAATGTATAGTGCCTGAATATAATCGTGGAAATAATATAACACACACCCAACAAAATTAATATGAAATTGTAGATTAACGTGTGATCTTTCATGTGCTAGATAAACCTTTTTATTTTATCTAATCTTACTTCATACTTGGGGTTTGCATTGCCTTTGGGAGGTAACCATTTTGATTCTGAATTTTCTTGGTGGCTCCTAGTAGTGGCTTATTAGATTGTGGGTTTGAAGCTTATCCTTTTGAGGAGAGATGCCACAATTTCAATTGATATGGAACTAATGAAAGGGTTTACCCCCTCCTGTACTCAAGCTTCCTAAAACAATGGTGCAAAAGGATGGATTTGAATCCCCTCCCCTCCCTTGTGGCTACCACCATGGGTCCCTCACATGAGGAGTATGATAATGACTACAGACTAGAGACAAGTGAGCTCGAACAAAAGCATGAAGGGTGAAGACAATTAAACCCTTAGCTGTGTAGTTGAAACCCTAGTTCTAGAGCACAACTTAAACATATAATTGAATAAGTAAAAATTTGAAGTAGGATAAAAGGATACAATTATTACTGCAAAATAGGTTGTCAAACTAATGACTTCAGAAATTAAAATCAATTTATGAATGAAAATATAAGAGTTAGGCCCTATGGGTGCATGGTAATTACCACAAAAATATAATTATAAAAGAAATTAAGTGCTTTAACTCATATATAAAATATGGAAAATTGTTCACAATTTTTCCACCAATATTGAATCAGAATTCATCGTATTGAGTAATGGACCAATGTCAATCATAATTTTAAGAGGCAATGCCCCTACTAAGCTTTTCTAGGGGAATCACAACCCATAGATTTTGGGTAAATTCCTCGAAACCTCAATACAACATGACATTCCCCAAGTTCTAAATTCTAAATTCCTAATGAAGAGTTTGAAAAACTTGTTAAAAAAAATTTAATTTTAACGTAATACAAAACATAAGAATACTAAGAACAAGTTCACACAATATCCACAATATTTACCCTCGAAACCCTCAATTGAGAAAATCAACCTAACTAAGGGTCACAACACTTTCTATCTCATTGTATTAATTTCACCAATCACAAATATTTGGGTATTATGCAACATCTAAAACCATAATATGTTAACCTAGATTAGATTACAACCCTAATTCCTTAATCATGGTTAGTTTACAATGGGTTGAAAAAGCACAAAATAGACCAATATAAACCCAAAATTTTCTCTCAAAGGCTTTGCCCCTAAACCTTCACCCACAGTACCCATTAGCCCCTTAGACACATTTTTTATGGGATGATACTTAGTCTACCTACAAAAAGTACAACACATTTCCAACACTTGCTACAACATTATGTTCTTAACCAAATGATAAACACCTACTTCCCAAGCCCATGCACCAAAATATGACTCTATACACACATTCAACATCTCACTTGCAAATTTAATGCCTCTTGCTTATGAGAAAGAATATAATTCTTTCCCAATACCTTTATGGAAGAATCGTAAAGTTCCCACCAACCCATGCATTAATTGAGCCAGGTGGCTCTAGAAAGGCTCAGAATTCAGAGGTGGGTCAAAAATCAAAGTCCTTGGATTTCATCCAAACTTAGGCTAGAATGTAGAGCTCATCCTTCTTATTCCAAGGGCACAAACAACATTTAAATCGGAGTTTGTATGCTCAAGATATTTGTAGTCAAAGTTTTGGTCAATTAGGCCCCACTTGCTAAATTTAGCAGAGTTCCAACTAAATTTGGCAAAAGCCACTAAATTTGATGGCCACTAACAAAGAAACAATTTGACACTACACAGTGGTCGGGACTGACCAATTCGTTGAACAGATAATTTTTCCATTAACTCTTAAAAAGGGTCGACAAGTTTTTTAATGGGTTTAATATATATTATATATATATAATATATATATATATTATATATATATATATATATATATATATTATATATATATATATTTATATATAATATATTATATATATATATAGATAAGAAGGGATGGCGGGCCAGCACCCCTGCCAACCCCTCCCACTACCTATTTTTATATATGCCCAATGACCATTGTGAAACGACACAAAAAAATACGGGGCCAACGAGGATCGAACCCGCCCAACCCGGTTGGCCAATTGCCCAATTTCAAACAAACACCGCCAATATTAATGCTTCCAACCGAAGATCATTCAAATAATACAAAACACCAAAGTTTAAAATAAATACATGATATATTTGGCAATCTGGGGTTTGACTCCAAGTGGGCCCCATAACAGTTGGGGCAACGTGCCAACCACCCAACAGTTTTTACATTGATTTATCTGCCAAGAAACATTTATTTAAACCTAAATTCATTTGTGCGACCAGGAAAATATAGGTCAAGCGATGGAACCCAACCCATAGTATGATGCTTCGTATGCATACCAAGAAGGGTGGAACCACGATTTGAGGAATCTTGGAGGAATCTTTAAAATTCCCTTGGAGCTTATTTTTTACAGAAGCATAATGATGCCAATTTATACTCAAATGGACCAGAATCTCACCAAGAGTCTGATGGCATGATCAATTTTTTAATCTAAGTAGTGGATTTTTCAAGAGCAGAAATTTAAGGGTGGAACCTTAACGCAAGAATCTGCATGGAATTTGAAAGATTCCCTAGAGGCCTGAAAATGACAGTTTCAGAACTAGGCCAAATTTATAGTCATTTTTCTCATTTTTTCACAATGAATGTGATGGTGTGATCGATTTCTTCATCTGAGCAACTGAATTTCAATCAAACAATAAAAGATAATATTTGAGGAAACTTTGAGATTTTCAGGGAGCCCAAATTTGACCGAGTCAGGAGGGGGTCGAGTTTACAGTCATATTTCATGATTTTGTGCTAGGAATTCAACCATGTCGTTCATTTCTTCAGTAGAGTTGAGCATTTTCAGGCCGTCCCTGGAAGTGAAGGTATAAGATGCATTGAAGCAATGTCTTCTTTTTATTTTTGTTGAGATGATGTTTTGTGTTGAGATCCTTGTTTACCATTTTGTTGGAAAAAAAAATTATGCCACTTCATGTGAGAGTTTGATATTTTGTAATGTTGAAGGAAATATTATATGAGTGAGATTTCTTATAGAAGAACGTCTCGTGAAGACACATGCCACTCTAGTTAAGAAATTCCATCCTTATATTTGACAAAGAAAGCATCATGTACTCATCATCATCTTGCAGCACCTAATGAAGTGGCCTCCCGACTCTTGGAACTGAGCTCGGAGACGTAACCCATCTTGGGTGAACTCCATTATCAAGTAGTGTTTTTTCTTTGATTTGATAGTTGCCTTTATGTTTCCTCTTCTTTAAATTATGCACATGCAGATTTCCATACTCTTTCACATGCAATTCTGCTAACATCATAAAAGTAAAAGATCTTGGTTAATTCCAGTCACTGAGAGAATCCAAATCATTAATGATAACAAAAAACACATCAAAAAGATCAACAATTATCCCATTAATACTTAGAGAACCAAACTAGCTTTGTTGATTAAAAGGGCACTCATATGAGTGGATGGACATTATTGTAACTAAAATATATTCTAATTACACTATATATGACATAATACATAGCATTTAGCATTCAATAAGTAAAAGTTAGTCAATTAATATTCTCTCTTGCACTCAAGTTCAAAATATTTAAGTGGAAATGAACCACATGGGATAATTGCTTCATTTTCTTATGGGTGGGCCCTATTTTCACTATGAAGACAAAGTTGCTAAGTGCCTATATTACACATTAAATATAATCCAGAGAGTCCTAATTCAATAATAAAATATCTCCCACTAATTTGGTCATGTTGTTAGGAGACGAAGCGAAATATCTCATAGTTTCCCCTTCCTCTTATGCAACTATAGAAATATAGATTCCTCGCACTTTCTTTGTTCATTTTATGCTTTGATAAGCCTTTAGACTTTGAGCTTAGAATTGATAGCTAAGAGTCGATAATTCCTCATCTTGAACCTATCATTGAAGGTTGGGGGTTGACACCCAAAGATCATGATGGCTCATTTTCCATTGTTGGTCTTGTATCAACTATTATTGGAGTTAAAAATTGGATTTATGTGGCTTACAACACAAGACATTGTTGATTATTTTTAATGGCATGGACATCTATATGGAATGTTGTATTCCCTGGTTATTTTGTTTTGGAGAAAAACCTATTTGATTTTTATTTTAAAGTTGATATGAATTTCCATGTACATGTACTTAAATGAATGATTGCATACAAGGCACATTGGGAATGTTACTACAATAATATTATTTTAAATTTAGTCATGTAAACCATACATGAGCATATACCTTTAGTATTTGTTTTGGATAAGGGACAGGTAGCCCGAATGATTATTGTAGGTGGATCTCTCCATTGAGTAGTATTTAGTTATCCAATATTTCCGTTGAATAATGTTTAGTAATGTAAGGTTTTCTCTTAGTGGGAGAGTGTGGTTAGTGATTGATCAAGGCTATCCCATCAATTTAAAATTGGCCAAATCCATATCTATTAATGATGTATGCCCATGGTATAAGAGGTCACATACAGTTAAGCACATAATTTGAGAGTTCTCTTTTGCTAAGTCACAATGCAAGAATATACATGACAGATTAAGTCTAATCCTATAAGGATTCATTTACTAAAGAGACAATATTCTCAAAGATTTTAGAACATTAATTTTGAGTCGATCCATTATTCTTTAAAAAGGTTATAAGACTCCTTTCTATGAGTATAATGGGGGACCATGGGGCCCATATTTGAATAATAATAATGGAGGCCATTCAATGTAAGGTGGAATAGGTCCACTATGCTTGTTATTAAATATAAGGCCTACTATGGGAGTTACTATTAAATAAATATAATGGGGACTCATTAAGGAAGATCCATTATGTGGTTAGGAGGTTTATGATTAGGGTTCTCTTGTAAGGTATAAATAAGGATTGAGTCCTCATGAATGATGTGCATTACAAAGCTATGTATGGAGCTTAGCTCATTAGAAAGTTGCCCCCTCAAATAGGTAGGTGAATAAGAGTGGTTTTCTTTTATAAAAGGACCAACCTTAGTGTGGTTCCCAGATCCAGGTGGATATTGGTGGCCACCCGCTAATTCCACTTGGATCCCCACCAGTGCTTCTTTCAGTTTTTTAGTTTCCTTAATTATAGCATAGTTTACTATTTTTAGCAGTTTTTCGGGTCCTAAACTTCCAGGGCCGTTGTGAGGCCCTAAACGATGTTTTTTGGGAAATCTACTACCAGTGATTTATCTCTCAAAAAATTGTCTTTTCCGTTGTATTCCTCAGAGATATCTTTCCAATGGGCTATCATGCACGTCAAACGGAGATAATATGACCAATTCGCGACCCCGGGAAGTTGGTTGTCCAACTCACCCCAACGGGGCCCACAAACTCTTGGTGTTACATCTCCTCGGGTTAGGGTTTTGGTTGTTTAGGGTTTTATCTTATTGTTCAATAATAAAAAGGCCTTGGAGCCTCATTGTAAGACAGTTCAGAGGCATGTAGCCACCACATCTCTTCTCAGAGATAAGCTACCATCACCCTAGCTGGTTTATTTCTATTTATGGTTGTAAGCATATTTTAGTATTTTCCATTAATGAAATGAAGTATGATTTTTGTTGCATCTTTGTGTATATGGTTATCTATGTATTTTGTTGCATTCATGTTTAAGTCCGGATCATTCCCTACCTTAAGGGATTTGATATTAATAAAATGTGCAACATGATGACTTGTATGTGATAACTTTTTTCAAATCTAAAGTACATAACATATATCCATTGTCAATATATTTGATGATACAATTAAATCTCTAGACTCATTTAAGAATATTGTTTAAATGTTTTGCTTGTTCAAATATTTGATAAGAAATACATTAAGAAATGTTAAATAAAGATTGAATAATGTGTTATTTTAACATAGTGAATTTGTTGGATGTAATTATGTGAAGATTTTTTGTCCAATGCGTTTCATATTAAAAATAAAAATAATAATGATTAAATATTTACTAAGATATGATTAACTAAAATATCTCACACAATTAAAACCAAAAATTCATTCACAATTATATCAAAATTGCAAAAGCCTACAGGTTGATGTAGATTATATTATGTTTGGTGGATGAGCTTTTGAGGGCCATAACATTTCCCAAAAATCAATTATGTTAACTCTATGATTGCTAAATGGAGATTTAATAGAAGGAGCCCATGGTGGATTTATTAGAAGAAGCATGCAATGAGATATGTTATTCAATACAAGGTAGCTATATTCTTCTACTTTTTGTGAGATTTTTGGTTTATTTTCCCTTAGCACGTGAAAGTCAATATAACAACTTCTAATGCGCTAGCCAAATACTAGTCCTTAGCTTTACTTTGACAGAGTTAAACCATTATCATAGACACACTGGCGTGTTGACATATTGGATAAATGTATCACTTAATAACAATATTTTCAAGATTTACTTTGAGGGAGCCATATCATTATCACTAAAAAATTAGCATGTTGACATATTAGATAAATGTATAGCTTAATGTCAATATTTTCAAGGTCATGAACTTATTTTTCCCTCTTGCTTCAAGGACACTAATGTTTTGTTGGTTGTAAATATGATCATGTCGTACCTTTATCGTGCTCTACATATGTTGATTCATTTCCATTATTTGCACGAGTCTTGAATGATGTATATGTTAATGAGGAATTTAAGAATCTAATGCTCACATGCCAAATGCAAGTGTACAAGTTGGTCACTAGTCTAGGTTATGATTGTTAACTTAATTCATTCTTATTGCATTAAGAAGCAAAATTTACAATCCATGTGAAGGACGTGAAAGTTACAACAAAGACCAAATAGATAGGATGTCACTATGAGGAATTCCCTACACAAGTCTTCAAACTTCTTATCTAAGTGGCTCCCTTGGGGAAGGTCTACTAATCTAACTTAGTGCTCTTGTACAAGGTTGTACCTTAGGTGGATCATCACTAAAATCCCTTTGCCTCATTTCTTCTACAAGATAATTAAGAAATAGTGTTGACTAATGGATTCTCTCTACCATTGACCCTTTTTTAATGTAATTTCATACTTCATAATATAAGAAAGAAGTGTTCCATTTTTAGTTCAGTTAAACCACATACCTAGCAAGTCCTTTAATATCACTATTTTGTAATATCCATCTTAAGACTATTAAACATGGTAACTTACAATAACCTTTCTTTAAGTATTCTTAAATTAAGTGGTGATTCAAAATCTATGGAATGAACACCCTAATTCATTAGAAAGGAAAATATTGATTAAGCCATGGATGAACACCCTAATTCATAAGAATGGAGAACAAAAACTTATGACCATCTCCACCGATGCAATGCCATCTCCACAGATACAATGCAAAATGTTAATGAAATTAATAAGAATGGCCAGTGAAAAATGTTAGTGAAATTAATAAAGATGACCATCTAAATGTCACTAGTACATTTAAAAATGTTGAAATGAAGAACAAATTTATTGAAATAAATGTTGAAATGGAGAGAAAATTAAGAAACTCACTATCTAGAACCACAACTATTTACCAAAACATAAGTGAGAGACACTGCATCAAAACAAGCGAAATACATTGAAAAATTATTTAAAAAGGGAAAGGATTCCTCATACAAACACATGGAAGGTTACAAACACATTCCATGTAAAGTTGATAGACCAAGCAAAATGGATGACTCTAGAAAAGTGAGTCAACTCCAGTGGGTTATTATTTATTATAATAATAAATAAAAAAGCCAAAAAATACAAGCTCTACTCAGTCAGATAGCTTTTTGGCGTGGAAGATTCTGTAGTTCCCTCCAAGGTTTTGTTTGTTTGGAGAACTGGATGTACAAGTCAAAAGCAATTATGGGTCGGATTTCTAGGCAAAGAGCTTTATTTAGTATAATGATTTCTTTCTATATATGTATATACTCTTTTTTAGGTTTTGGATTATGACATGAAGGCAAAAGTATGATGTTAAAAGCTTTATTTATTCCAATGATTTTTTAATTATATATATATATATTATACTTTACTTTTTCTTTATAGATGTTTAAAAATTAAGAAAATTGTGGTTTAAAATGTAGAAAATTGTGAAATAACTCATGGTTATTTTAAATTTTAAAAATATTGGGTTGATATGGATAATTTTTAGAAATTTGTTTATGTTTTCATAGTTTTTTAATATTATAATTATAAAGTTATTAGCTATTTTATATTTATTCAATTTAATCGAGACAATTTTAATATTATAAGAGATGATAATCAAAGTATAATTATGAAAATTCAAAGCAAAATTTACATATGAGAAAGATCTTTGTTGTCATTTATTTATTGATTTCTTATATATTTAATTTAATTTAGATAATCCAAATGTTATAAGGATAACGATTTCAATGTAATTATAGATATTCTTTACAAAACTCTATTAGAAAGATCTTTATTGTCATTTATTTATTCATTCCTCGCATATTTAATTTAATTTAGATAATTAAATGTTATAAGGGATAACAATTTCAATGTAATTATAGATATTATTTACACAACCATGTCAATGCTAGAAAGCACCCACCCCCCATGTTGACCTCCTTTGAACATAATATACGTTGCTCCTAATTCCTCTTATAAGGTGATGTGGCAATGCCCTAGGAAAACTTGTTGACTAGAAAAACTTCCATAAGTTTGGAGCAATGCCTCAAAACCTTACACGTAGTTAGAACAAACAACACCACATGGACCAAATTTTAGAGCCTATGGACCTACTCCAACATTTTTGTGCTTAATCAAGACACACACATACCTAGCCCCTAAGCTTGCACACCAAGGTCTAGCTCTATGCGCAACATCCCACTTGCACATCGATCAACATTTTGTTTCTACAAACAAGGATTCTAATAATTTCCCAATACCTTTATGAAAGCTCAATAGAAATCACGCAAAATCATGTGCATGAACGAAAACACACAATACACCGAGAACTCAAAATGATTTCCCCATTGGAAATTATGAAACTTGCAAATACCCTTAGTAATTTAACTGACACTCATATAATTGGATGTGCATTCTTGTACCATCTATTACAAAACAGATAACGACAAGTTGGAGGGCACACACAGGCATGTTTTGCAAGTTGAAAAATGATCCCATAGCTTGGTAGCCTTGGTGGTCGACTCATGGTGTAGCTTGAGGAGGTGAGAATGATGTACTAGAGTGTGAGCACGTTAGTAATACCATGGAGCACATCTTGTCAAGGACATAGAAAATTTTAAGGGTGAATTTTTTCCCTTGCGCGAAATTAAGGGGCTTTAAATTTTTATTAGGCGAATTTTTTGTATCAGAAATCACCCCAAAATGTTTTTATAAAAAAAATAGGTATGGGGGTTAGCCCACGTTATTTTAAAGGAGAGTGGAAAGAAGTAAAGTTATCCCTTGAAATTGGGAGTTACAGCCTTTCATTCGCCCCAATTTGCAAGAATACATATTTATGATACATATTTCACCCTCCCCTTTTGGTGTAAAATAAGTTTTTTTCTTTCATTCACCCATATTTCATGGTATTGGGATTAATATCTAACATGTGCTCTGATACCAAATTAGAAATTAGAGGAGAAGACATGGTGCACAAATTCACTCAAATCAATTCATATATTAGTCACATAAATAGTGCTCATGACATCCAACAGATTGCAAACAAGGAGAATATTGTTGAGAGAATATCTCAATAACCCAATCTAACTAACAAATCTATCATACATGTTTACTAATGTAAACGCTATTTCCAAGTAAGTCCAACTCTCGACTAATAAACACAGTTTTATATTATAAAAACTTCCCAATGTTAATAGTTATGTTAAGTTGTTAGTAAGTATATTTAGATTAGTAAATATATTTGGTTACCAATAAATGGTTAATTGGTTAGTAAATATATTTTAGTAGTAATAATTTTTTTACTAAATATATTTAGATTTAGATTTATATCTTCTCATAATTTATTTTTCTTACTGCATATTTAGGATTAGATGTGTATCTCCTCACACTGACTTTAGATTTAGATTTATTTGGTTTAGCATCACACAAATTTAGTGGTGCCTCTCCAACTAGTTACCCATTGGGATATAATAAGACATTTTGTGGTAAAACATGCAAAAACATGCAAAAACATTTGCAATAGTCAATATAATAAGAACCTAGAACAACATTACCCATGATTGTTTTTCCCAAACATGGAAAATTAGTATATTATAGTTTAACTAAATATTTTGCTTATTAATATATATGTTTCTATACATTATCAAAGGATCACCAATATTTTACAACGTTTTCTAAGTTCTTAGAAGATTAGCTGAGAATTTGTAGTACTTTATAATCTAGTGAAATATTCACCAAGATTTAACAAAATTTTATATTTTAGTGAAAGATTTGCAAAAAAATTATATATGTATATTATATGTTGAAAAAATAACCTATACATTTTTCTATATGCCATGGGGATTCGCTCATTTATTATACATATAGATTTGGGCTGGGGGAAAGGAGAGGGTTTCTTAAAATTTTCCTTGGTCAAGTAGCACAAGGCGAGCTATTGACAATGGTCACATTATGGGCTTCATTGGGGACATCACAATTTGGCAATGTAGTGGTTGTATTTGTCAGGCAAAAGGTTGATAGAGGTAGTAGTGCAATCAAGTATGATAGGTTTCCTTCAGTGTAGGAACAAGATCCTTGGTGACTATCACATGGGGGCTTGGGCAAATGTTGAACATAGTTGCACATTGGGAAATTGGTTGTTTGACTCTATGCTTGGCTTAAGCAAGGCAATGACAAGTCATCTGTGGTTGGGTGCTATGGTGCAACATTACACATGGTGAATCAAATATTCCAATGGTCCACATGGTTGAAGACATCCTTGACATAGGTTTGGTCAAGGCATGATAGTGAGGCATATTCTAGATAATAAGATTGGGTTTTTGGTCATGCTCAACTACCAAAGAAACACCAATGCTTCACATTGATTAGACTTCTTAAATAGTATGACAAAACAAAAACCTCTCACTAAAAGAAACAATATCATAATTATTCCTTCCTCTTTTGAATAAATGATAAATTCTCAACTTTGAAAATCCTGTGTCGTGTTGTCTTCCGGAGTCATCACATTCAGTTTTGTTGGAATCGAAGTTTTGAACCAACCTCTGTGGTTCAATCCTGATGATCAACCACAGAGGTTGGTTCGAAACGCCGATTCCAACAAACATGAATGTGATGACTCCAGAAGACAACAAGACACAAAATATAAATCGCAGAAACCTCAAATCAACAATTTAAAAATCCCATTAAAATCTTTCGATAAAAATGATGATTAACGGTGCATGGTTCTCATTTTAAACTCAATATTGAAGATTAAGGTGAAGAGACTACCCTTTAAAGTTCATGATGATTCATTAGTGTTGAACTTGTGCCAACTATTGATTTCTTACCTGAGAGAAATGGTTAAGGCTCTTATACTGGTTAAGACTCTGATGTCATGCAAGTGACATGTTTAATATTGGTTAAGACTGTGATGTGATGCAAGTGACATGTTTAAATAAAGGAGAGGAACAAAAGTGGATATAGAGAATTGGTGAAAAGAGAAAGTCCTAAGTATAAAAAAGAAGGGAAAGTTGATAATGAAGTTTATAAATAAAAGCAAAACTACCTGCATAAGAACAAGTTGACATTTATATTGGGCAATTGAACATGTGAACAACTTTTAAATGTCCGCATGTAAATAACTAACACGGTGTCAAACTTTAATAACACTGTCAAATTGCCACGAGTGTCAATTTTGGATAATGCAGCTGTCGTATTTGAACGCCTAATATTCATGTGAGGAAATAGATGTGTGTTAAATATGTCAACTTAGTTGTGATAGTTTTATCGTAGTTCTCTACCATTATTAGAACTCTGATTGGGACTTTATTTTATAAAAAATATTGGTGAAAGAATAGATAATAGTTTTATAAAATATTTAAGAAAATATTGTTATAATCTCATGTTAATATAAGAATTTGTAATTATATTTTTTAGTAGGAGGATAAATTGTAATTTAGAGTAAATTTGGTTTTAAGTATGGAATTAAGGTTAAATGTTATTAAAAATATATATGATTTTAGTAGAGATAGGTTTCATGATGACTTATGAAATTGGTTTTTTCAAGTGTAATGTAAGTTGAAATTTTTTTTTGGTAGTGAAATTAATTCATATTTTTTTTATTGGATAAGAGTTCATCTTTTTTAGATGTACGAAAATAGACTAATAATCTAAGATTTAAAAACATTTGGTAAAAGAGAAATGCTACTTTATAGATTACTAGAATTTTTTTTATCGTTTTCTTAAATAACCATGATGAATCAACTTAAATTAACAAATAGAGAATAATAAATGTCTTCTTTATTACCTATTAACAAGTAAATTATAATAAAATATACTCATTCATATATTATATATATATAAACTAAAACAAAACCATCAATTCCCATAACAACATCTTATCTATTATATAAATTCAACTCAATCTTATTTATAAATTAAAATTTATTAATAAAAAAAACTCAAATTTAATTTATCAAATAATAATTTATTAGAAACATAAATTTTAAACTCATACATTAAATTACAGAATTTTCAAAAATACATATATATAAATTTATTTATAACTTAACTTAATTAATAATATTAAATCAAAATAATAATTTATTTAGAAACCATCCATTTAAACTCATGCATTAATACATAAATATAAATTTATTTATTAACTTAACTTTGATGAGTAATAATACTAAATCATATGACTATGATCGATGGTTAATCTCTTCAAATTCTTTGTGATTCAACAAATCATATGTGGGAAAAGAAAATTTTATTTTGTGAAATTAATATAATTATAATTTATATTTAGAAAGATAATTTTAATTAATTAATTAAATTATTATCATTTTAGAATGAGAAATGAAATTTAATATATTTTCTAAATAGTTAGGAGGTAGTTTAATGGATGAGTTCTTATAATTATAGATCTAAAGGTAAACTAATAAATAATATATTTTTTAATGAAGATTTTTGTGAGTATAATTAATTTGAAATAAATCTTTTGTATCTATCACATATAAATTGTTACTGTCAACTTTTAGAATAAACCAATGTGGTTGATCTCTTCATCTTGAGAGAATCATATTGGTCATTTCAAAAGATCAGTAATATCAATCTATATGTGATGGATCCAGAAGATGTATTTCAAATTAATTATACGTAGTCTCTCTGTAGAAATGTAGAAATTACTTGTAGATTCAAACTGCTTATGTAATTTTCTAAAACAAAAGACTTGAATCTACTCTACTTATCAACGAAAATAATTAAACGATCACGAAATCACAAAGCATACGAGAGAAAGAATTCAATCAACACATTACACAATGATTTCTTGGAGAAAGCCACGGCTAAAAAACCTCTGCTATATGTATATTGCATTAGTAAAAAAATATGAGAATATTACAAAGCTTTGCTCAAGCCCATGCCCCCTATGCACTATCTTTATCTGTCTCACTACTTCCTAGACAAGCCTAGGCCAATACTTTACCAAATTTTGGCTTGCCCAATTTCCTATTTCCTTGCGTTGTTTCCTTAGGAATTAACCCCCTATTAATTAAGGAAATTCCTCAATATGAACTACACAATCCTCATAGGCCTTCCTCTGACTACATGCACCACCTGTACAATTCGATGATTATACAATTGATAATACACTGCCCTTGAATTCCAATCTCAACAGGGTAACTCTCATATCTGACATGCATGAGTTATTTATGAGTGAATCATCAGTTAACTTGATGAACACATGAAGCAACACCCCACTGTCTGACCTCCTATTAGTTGCTCCATAAGTTGGAACCAGTTTAACTGACTTTAACTTAGTTAAAATGAATTAATTAATTACAACTCAAAATAAATGCAACTAGGGCTCCTATAACATAGGAGACACTCTACATGACTAAAGTTAGACCCTTAACTCAAATTAACTGAGCCAACTAAGTAAATTTAACTTAGTTAACTCGTATAAGTTGTCTTGTGATGTGGAATTAGAATTTTATTCCTACTTTTATTCAAGGACAATACTAAATCAGGATTTTCTTGTTGCATTTTCAACACTCCCTCTAAACAAGAAATGGATTATCAAATACGCCAATCCTGCCTCTATGGAACTCGAATTTTCCTATTGACTGTGCCTTAGTCAAGATGTCTGCATCATGTTCCTCTTGAGGAATGTATTCCAGCAACATGATTCTCCTCTACACATAATCTCATAGATGGTGATATCAAATGTTGATATGCTTGGACCAATCATGAAAAACTGGATTCTCAGAGAGTTTGATACAAGTCTGATTGTCACAGAAAATCATTCCAGGATCTATCTGCTAACCAAACAACCCAACAAGAATCTTCCCCATCCACATAGGCGCACAAACTGCTTGACTAGTAGCCATGTACTCTGCCTCTGCTAAACTGAGTGAAACTGGTCTTTGCTTCCTACTATACCAAGAAATTGTTGTTGACCCAATACTAAAGATTCCCCCTGATGTTCTCTTGTTTTCGGATGGACTCCCTAGCTAATTTTCATTTGTGAAGCCTTGCAAGTTCAGCCCCTTTATCTGTCTATACCAAAGACAAAACTGAGTGGTGCCTCTGAGGTATCTCAACACATGTTTAGTTTCCTTCCAATATAGTGTGGTTGGATTAACCATTACTTGACTAAGTTGGTTAACTAAAAAAAAAAATATTTTTGATCGTGTGTTCACCAAATACATAAGTGAACCCACAAGCTACCTATAAAAAGTAGCCTCCACTACTTCACCTGAAGCGGCATCTTCTTTCCTCAACTTTCCTTCTAAAGGAGTCTCCATGGGTTTGTTGCTCTCCATGTGGAACTTCTTCAATATCTCGTTGGCATACTTGCCCTAAGAGACAAATAGTTCCTCATCTCATTTCCATACTTCCATACCAAGGAAATAATGCATGAGCCTTAGGTCCTTCATCTCAAATTCTCTTGCAAGATCCTCTTTGCAAGATTTCACCAACTTCTCATCACCTGTTAGAATTAAATCATCGACATAGAATACTATAATCAAGGATTTACCTTCAACCACAATATGGTAAATGTTTTAATTTGCTTCACTTTTGATGAAGCCCAACCTGGTGAAATATTTGCCATTCTGTGTGTGCCAAGGACAAGATGCTTGTTTCAATCCATACAGTGTTCACTTGAGTCTGCACACATGCAGCTCTTTGTCGAAGGTCTCAAATCCTTTCAACTGCTTGATGTACACATCTTCCACAATCACTTCATTAAGGAATGTTGTCTTCACATCCATCTGATGTATCTTCCATCCCATCTCTGTTGAAAGTGGTAAATTAGATCTGATTGAAGATTACCTTGCTACTGGAGCAAAGGTATCCTCGTAATCAATTCCCTCCACCTGAGATAACCCTATGGCCATAAATCTAGTCATGTGTTTCTCGACACTCCCATCTTCTACTTGCTTTACCTTGTAAATCCATATGAAACTTACCACTGACTTGTCTGTTGGTCTTCGGACCACTTCCCAAACATTTTTTCTAATAATGGAGTCATACTCCTCTACCATGGAATCAACCCATACTAGTTGTTTCACTTCTTCCTCGAATGAGGATGGATCAGTCTCTACACTCTCGCTCATTAGAGCCATGTAGACAGTGTACCAATCTAATGACCTCATCTGTCTGCGCTATGATGTGGGTGCTCCCACATTCTCTCTAGCATCATGCACCAACCTATCATCTTCTCTGGTGCGCTTCCTTCCTGTTGTAGCATTTTTTTGTTTTGGTAAGTTAGTATCAATTAGTAAAAAAATGAAAATATATTTCAAAAAAATGTTAAGTTAGGATATGGACTAATGCAGGAGCATTCAGCTCAAGAAAATCATTGTATTTTAGTAGACATATGGGGGTCTTATGTTTTAAGGAAGTTAGTTTCCTAAGTGTTGAATTAATGTAATTATTAAGGTTTTGAGCGATTTTAATGAGAGAAGCTAGAATAGAGATTTAATTAAGTATTGTGAGGCATATTTTTGAATGTTCTCGAATGGTGGAGAACATGAGAGATTTAGGATAGTTGAGAGATTTGAGAGATTTGAGAATTAGCACAGGTAGCAGCATAAGAAGGTGAGAAGATTGCAGCAACCTAGAGTAAGGAGTGCTCAATTGGTTCCATAGGAAAGAACCAGAGAAATGCTAACAGACTAAGCTCATAGGAGAGAAGCTTAGTGAGGCATATGTAGCAAGAAGGAGACTTGTTACTGCAGAGGTATTGTTGCAGCTCACAAAGGAAATTCCACAGAGGATGTGGGTAGAATTGCTAAGTAATGAAGGACGTTGATAAGACTTTCTAAGTGAAAGAAGAGGTGGTCAGAACCAAGTAATTCATTGTGATTGAAATACAAGAGGACAGTTGTGTTCTTAGAAGATGCAGATGAGTTGAAGCCTAAAAGGAGCAGAGAGAAGTGATCAAAAGAGGCTCCAGAGATAGAGAAGCAAGTGCTTGCCAAAAGACCAAGTACAAAGGAAAGCTTGGTGAGGTAAGTAGCAGTAGGGAGGAATTGTTGTTGCAGAGGCTTTAATGCAGCTCATAGTAAGTGAGTAAGGAGCTCATGAAGATAGAGAAGGAGAAAATGACTACTAATAGTCATAGTAGAGGTTCTGAGGAAGACCACAGCAGAAGAAAAGTGAAGAAGGAGGATGCTGAGGTAAATTGAAAGAGAATGAGTCAAGAGGATCTTGACAAGGAAATTGCAGAGATGAAAGAACAACTTGATGCATTAAGGAGGATACTTGAGGAAAACCAAAGACTAGGTTGAGTCTTAAAGAAGAAGCCAGTAAAGTGGTCTAAGTTACAAAGAAGGCTTCAATAGAAGCAAGTAATTTGGCTGATGAGAAAACTCAGAGAAGCTGAGTTGGAAATGGAAGTTTCTATTTTTGAACCAGAGCTGGGTGAAGTTTTGGGTGAAGAAGGAATTATTGATGATTTTTGAATTGTTGGGAAAATGTAGACTAGCATGGGAATGTAAAACCTTATATTGTTGAATCTAATAATTTTGATGTGATTACAGGTTTTGTAGAGGATGAGAAATCTTTTGAAGCTGTCAAAAGTATGGAAGAGTATCTTTCAGAAGATAAAAACTTTGAAGTAAATAATTATGGAGAATGTCTCTTGAATGAGAAAAACATTGAATTATTGCAACAGAAAGAATTTAGTAATACATTGATGTTTGAAGCTGTGACAACACAAGAAAAATTTCTTGTGAAAGGAGATAAAATTCAATCTGAAGAACTGAAACGTGAAGCAACAATTGAGACCGTTGAACCTTGTAATTTTCAAACTGATAATTTGTGTATAAATACAGGAATCATAAGTAATGATGAAGTACTTATGAAGTGTCATAGAGAAATTGAGTTGTTGGAGTATTTGATGGGAAATTCAAATTATGACAGTGTGATTGTAGAGGAAGGAGTTCACTACAGTGGACAAGATCAGAAAGACATCATTAGAACAGATGATGTGGAGGGGAGACTAACTGATAGTCTTGAGAGTAATTTAGAGAATTCTTTAGAGAATCATTTAAAGAGGTTGAATCATCATACTGATGTGTTGATAGAAGAAGAGGAGAAATCAGAGAAGCATACTGAAGTGTTACAAAGGAAGAAGAGGCATTGAGGCCTTATGTTTTTTATTTTAATAATTGTTTTGTGAGTCCAGGTTTAGTTGCAAATGCCCGAATAAATTTGGACCAAATGAGAAGCTAAATAAAGACGGAAGAAGAGGATTCTGTGGAACACAGATGTTCAATTGCTGGAGAGAATGCTGGAAAGTTAGGATTTAATGTAGAAAGAGATAAGCATGAAAGCGGGTAAGGATGAAAGGGAGGCGGTAAGAATGAGAGAAAAAGTAAGCGTAGGAGAAAAAGTAAGAGTAAGAGTAAGAATTCGACAACTACAAAGAGAAGAACAACAATTTGAAGAGTTAGTGAACAACAGCAACAACCTGAAACAAAGAGAAAGAGATAACAGTAATTGGCAGTTGATGATGAAACAGTCCATATGGAGGATATTGACAGCAGTAGGAAGGATGATCAATCAGAACTCGAACCTGATTGACAAGGAGAGGAAGATGAAATAGAAGACAGCAGACATACAGAAACAGCAAAGGTGCAGAACATTCAGACAACTACAAACTAAAGTTTGGGACCCTGGAGGTTTTCTATCAACATATGAAGACACATGATCAGGAGATCATGAATTTTTTCTACTTTAGGAGTCCGATGCAAGAGCATTTAGCTCAAGAAAATCATTGTGTTTTATTAGACATAGGGGGGTCTTGTATTTTAAGGAAGTTGGTTTCCTAAGTGTTGAATTAATGTAATTATTAAGGTTTTGAGTGATTTTAATGAGAGAAGCTAGAATAGGGATTTAATTAAGTATTGTGAGGCATATTTGAAAATGTTCTCGAATGGTGGAGAACATGAGAGATTTAGGATATTTGAGAGATTGAGAGATTTGAGAATTATTTGTAAATCTTACATTATGAGTTTGTTCATGATTTTGTGGATTAGAGAGGATCCTTAGAGATAAGGAAGAAATTTTAGGATTTTGTTGAGAAGGTTATGGATCTAAACCAAGAATTGGTTGTAGAATCCTTTTGTATGAATGGAAGCCTAAAAGGCATAAAAAAGTTAGATAGTCAAGTCAAGTTAGTAGTTAGAGGTTGTGAGTTAGAGGTTTGATTGTAAGCCTACGGGAACGTAGGAAAACAGAGGCCACTGATATTGGAAATCAGGCCTAAGAGAAGAAACTGTGTAAATACCTATTTATTAATACAAACAACTCGATTCTGAGTTTATGTGTGTATGGAGTAATTGAGTTATAATCTATGTGTGAACTGAGTAGGTTTTGTGTAACAGAGGTTGCAGGTGGATTTCGAGCATAACAAAAAGAGGAAGACTGATATGAAGGATCGTATTAGATCGCTTGAATCCATTCGAAGGATCATAGTTGAGATTCAAGAGTGGTTTTGTTAAGAGCATGCGGATTTAATCTTAGGAGGAAGTTGTGATGCAGGACATCTAAAAACCAAAAACCCTGAAGTAAAACTCGAAACCACAAAAACACTGAGAAATGGCATAAAAATGACGTAAAGGGAAGGTCAAAGAAATGAAGTGACGATGAACGGGAACCGTCGGCTCCTTGAGATCGACGGATATTAATGTCAGAAGAAAATGACGGAGGAGTAGATCTGGATCGTCATATCAACAGATCCATTAGATAAACGGTGACAACAACTGGGGGGAATAGGAGTGTTCATATGTCTTGATCATGGTTGAAGCTCCGCACTCACTCCTAGTCTTCAATCTCATATTCAACCTTTTTTATCATTGTCAACTGCGGGGGGTTAAGGTGTTTTTAAACCATGTGCTAGTTGAAGACCCACAGGCTGTAGATTTGATGACCTTGTATATCCAAAGGATATCGGGTCATAAAGTGATCGGACGTTAATCTCAGAATGGACTTGAAATTTTATAGATTAAGGATTTATAATCCTTATTGGCTTTGTAAGGGTGGGTAAACATCGCGCAAGATTCCGTGTGATATCGTTGTGGACCGTCAGATCAAATGGCTTTTGATCTACAATGCAGGATCACCAAGTAGCTCTGTTGATTGAGGAAGACATCAACCGTCAAATTAAAGGTAAGATCAATGGTGGAGATTGAAGCGATAAGGCTTGGGAAAGAGCGAACCCGGAAGTTTATCAACACGAGTTTAAATTTATTTGGGTTATGGAGGATGGATGGAGATCATGCGACAACCATTGATCCTATGGAGTGAAATCATTGGTGGAGAGTGAACCCAAATAAGGCAAGCATCAGTAAATGTGCAACGGCTGAGGAAAGGTGAAAAGGTAAGTTTACATGTGTTTTATGTGTATTGCTATTATACGAAGGTTATAATAGAAATAAAGCGGATTAATGTATTTTGGGTTAAATCGGGTTAAACCAAAGTTTTACCATGGGATGGTTAAACGAGTGGAGGTTAGGAATTAACCAGAGGGTTAAGTAATAAGGGTTAAGGATTAATTAAAGTTTAATGAAGGTGGAGTGTAAAGTCCCGATGGAAAGGTTAATGAAGGTTTGGTCTGTAGAAAGTCAAATGAAACATTTCCACATGAGATTAAATGAAGGGGCCTTAAAACTAAATTAAGAACATTAAACCTTGATTAAGGAAGGTTTTCACCATGAATCAGGTGATTAAGGATTGGGACCAGTGACATGCAATTTTATTTGCATAATGTGGGTATTGTCGGCTTAGCCAGGGATCATGGACAAAAAGAATATTAAATAAAAAATGTTAGGGACATTTTTATGAATAAGTCCGTATCAAGAAAAATGTTAGAATAGATGCCCTAAAAAATGAAGGCAAAAATAAAATGTTAGGCTAGAAAGAAAAAAACAATAAACTCTGAAAGTGTTGCAAATCCAAATCCCACTACTCTTAGGCAATTTTATTTTTGCAAATAAAGGTTGTGTGCAGATTGTTTAAATGCCACACTCAGTTCATACAATCCAATTGTATAGTTTAATCATGATTGAATTTGATTTAAATTGTTTGTCAATAGGTAGCAAATAAAATTGGCTCAATAGTTTAATCTGAGCCAATGGAGGAAATAAGGGATAGAGGTAGATTAGTCATTAAAAGGAAATATTAAGTTGCTAACCTAAATGCACTCAGATGAAAAAATGAAAATGTTAGGAGTGTAAAGGGTAGGTAGACATATGAGAAATAATTGGAGCATGAAAGGATTTTATCCTAAGTTATAACATTGGATAATGTGTGCATACGATGTTGCATTTTAAATTACCTATGAATTATGAGCCCCAATGTTATTTGGTAAAAACCCTAACTTCATTCATTAAATTCCCCCATTACTCAAAATTGTCACATCCACCAAAATCGTGACCCCAACATCACTTGCTGCTCACATGTTAAATCCCTTCCACCTTACCTTTCATCTCGCATGCTCCCCCGAGATCTGATGGCCCACATCCCTCCTCGGCCCTCATTTTCCGTCTGAACTTTATCGGCAGGGGGGTCGGAAGTGGGTAGTTTCCAAAACTGCCTTCTTAAACCACCTTATCCTCATTTTAGTCCTTCGAGAATTAAAATCCCAAAACGACTTACCACCTCAAGCTGCTCCCGAACACGGTTTACATGTGACCATTTACCACCGTTCCATGTTAATATCCACGTCCGCTCCACGTCACTTCTTTCATCTAATCAATCGTCGCCTATCCGTTATTCATTCAATTCATAACTCCCACGAATTTATGTTCCAAAGACCTGTTAATTAATCTCGTTGGATAATTAATGCAAATTTAACTGTTCATTCATCAGCTTCGCTCCAATTTTTCCATTAAAAGCCATGTTCCTCCATGAAAATGGTTACACAATGCATTTTTTTAACCAAATTGATCACTCAAATATTTCCTCCTTACAGCTCAAAGACAGTCTGACACTTAAGCCTATTTTGTCCTGTTCAAAAGAAAGCCCACATCCAAGTCCACTTGTCTCTTTTTCAGTCATACTATTTTTACTATAATCACTCTATTTCAGACCAATTTTTCCATTTCTATCATTTTTAGTCTGCAAATTCATTTGATAAAATGCCTCCTAAGGGAAAATAAGTTGCAGAAATCCCAAATCCTCTTGTAGATCCACAGGTTGACTTCCATCATACCCCCCTGGTCAAGAGAGATTGTAAAATCATTGAAACTTCTTCTCAATTTGATTTATATGAAATTTATTGTTGGATGGAAGATTAATTAATTGAACAAACATATGAAATAGGACTTTGGGACTCCCTCCTTCCCCACTGCATTTTCCCTCAAATACACAGAACACCTGAATTTTTCAGAAATGCCATGAATCCTATGATCCCAGCTAAAGAGAAATCATTTCACCCACAGGAGAAATCCTATGTTTAATCAATGTTGAGTCCATTGAAAAGATGTTGCAGGCCCCTACTATTACACCAACCCATCCTCTTTCCCATGAAAGCTTGATAGAAGCCTATCAGAAACTAGATTTTACTAAAAGATCTCAAACTCTTGAAATTTTCCTAGCTATTGATAGTCCTCTGCCTAAAAGAAACCCTCCCTATGATTCATCCATGTTCCCTGATAAAACCAAGGAATCACCATTATTTTGTCATATATGCTTGGTTATAACTTTGATCAATATGTTAATGGTGCCATCCTAGGTTTCTTGTCTATCTTTTCTGTTGATTCCAAACCCACTGTTATTTATAATTTCAGCCAATTCCTAGCTGAAGCCATAAATGAGCAATTTGTCCAGTTTAATACTGAAGAAGTATTCAAGTTTGCTTCAGTACTTGTATACCTTTTTATATATATTTTAGGGAGACAAATTTGCATTCACCTTATAGAAGCTAGATGAGGAAGGAAACCAGCAATTAGTGATCTTTTAGATTACAATGGGAATTAAGGAGAAAGAAGAGTTTACTTATAAACAGTTCATAGAATTGTTTATTCATCCAACTATTAATCTTATGAGCAGCACTCCAGTACCAAGAATCAGTGATGAAATTGTGAAAGTGTTGCAGCTAGTTGATCAAGCCACAATAGGAGATTGGTATCTTTACCAAAACTACACAGAAATCAGGGTTTATGGTTGTGAGCTTCCACCCTAGAAACTCCCAAGTACCTCCCCATCATAATCTTTTCACTGGAATATATTAGGAAAAGGTTAAATGCAAATGAAGTACACTTTGTGGAAGCAAAGAAGAAATATCAATACAAGCTAAAAGCTCAGGTTGGTCCATTCATCTGCAATACTAGAGCAGCAGGAGAAGAAGCATACATTTTACTAAGTCTCAGTTTCACTTGGTCTATGACCCAATGGGGGTGATTTCTAAGCTCAGGGTGGCAAACAAGTTTACTGCATATCACCACATAGCCAAACCTAAAATAGAACAATACAAAAATCAGTTGGAATGGACAGGGAACACCCTCCAAGAAGCTAAAGAGCGGTCAATTTCTACTTCAAATGTGCAAACTCCACTTGCACAGGAAAAGACAGCTAAAAGAGCAAGGGAAGAACAATCATCCCCTACAACTGAAGCATCAAGCCAGGGCTTTAGGATTGTGCATAGAAATAAGAGACCTAGGATATCTGTGATTATTGGAGGAACACATGAGTCTCAAAAAACAACATTTGATGGATTTGGAGAGACTGTGCTTTACACACAATTTGGTGGACAATCTACACAGTCCCCAACTCATTCCACTACTTCTCATGAACAAGAGGTAATTCAGACCAGTGGAAGCATTCAGAAGGACAAGGAGGAGGACATCTTTCATGTTTTCAATGAGATTAAAAAGAAGAATGAAAAGTTGAAATTGAACACCTACACCCAATTCTGGAAACATTCCTCCAACTCTCAGGCTAGACTTCTTTCAGTCTTTGACTCTAAGAAAGGGAAAATGCAGATGGCTTTCCTACAAGCTCAGATTCCACAACCCAGGACTCATGCACATTATCAGAAGCAATCCTCATTTGATTTTAATGTAAAGGATGTGCATCCAATTGATCAAATTGAGATGCACAAACAAACTAGACAAATGATTTCTTCCACTTTAACTCATACTGCCATGAGTTTGTCAAAGTTGCAAGTTACCTTAGCAAACATACAGTCACAGCTCAAGTTGGAAAAAGTATCCTCACTAGAAAAGGACACAAAGATAAAATATTTAGAAGATCTAGTGTTGAAGATGGGATATGATCCCTCCAACATAAATGTTGCAGAAGAACTAATTAAGAAGAAAGATGTTGAAGTTGCAACATTAGAGAAGCAACTCAAGAGTCAAATTGCGATCTTATAAGGACCTGATGGCTAAAGATATTGAAGAAACTAAAACTCAAAAGTTTGACCTGATGAAGCTCATCATGGAACAAAATCTGCAAATGAAACAGATGGAAGAGCAAATGGAGAAATTGGTCAAGGAGAAAGAGGAAGTTATCAAAAGAACTCAAACTCCAATGAATGTAGTACCCCTTGCAGCAATCCATGTAACCAGGGTTTCTACTTCAGCCACAACATCAACTACAGGTACAGCAGAAGGAGTTGAATAACTTGCTGAAGCTATTCAGAACCTGTCTATTCAGACAAGAGAAATCAAGAAGTTGCAGAATGAACTCAAGGAGTTACAACATATGGAATCAGTTGCAGACACGTCACATGCAGCTGAGTTGCAAAGAGAAAAAGGTCAGATTGAAGCATTGCAGAGGGAACACAAAGAATCTTACTTTGGAAACAAATTGGGTTTGGTAAGGGAAATTCTATGGGAATAAATTGCTGAAGCAATTAAGGATATCTAGCCTTATATCAAGATAGTATTTGATCAAAAATACCTCTTGGGGAAAGCTCAGCAAACTGTTGAAACTGTTTCTAAAGAGCTTGAGGATATGCCAAAAATTGCTTCTGATATAATCAAGTTCCTCAATTCTAAAGACAACTATGAGCTTGAAGAATTAGGAATAAATGACAGGACAACAACTATACTAGAAGTAAAGAAGATCATTACCAAGAATAACCTCATCCTCTAGTTGGAAGAAAAGTGCAGCAGTGTGAATACAATAGTTCAACAATTTTTCAGTAGGTTAGAACCCTTGACCAGCAAGGGTTTCCCCTCTATGCTTGTGATAAGCAACAAATTAATGCCTATTTAGGATTATGTTCGAAGGCTTACAAAGGTAGGCACCAATGCAGCTTCAGTTTCAAACATAAGAGGTACAGCAACACTAAGAGTGGTGCTAAATGCACTCAGGGACAACTTCATTTTAGATGAAATTAGGCATATATTCTTAGTAAAACCCACTTTCACTAAGTATACAAAGATGGATGAAGTTTACAGAAGGGTAACCAAGATATCTATCCCAGATAAGAAACGCTGGGAAGAATTAATTGATTTACTTGACTAGAGGGTGATCAAACATCATTCAGCCTTTACAGGAATAGTCATCACAAGTTCAACAGTTCTAAGTTTTTCAGCAACAGTGATCAACAACTCAGCACCAAAATAGTGCCAAATCGGCTAATAGTTTATATTTCTGATTTTGTAATTATCTATTTTTGTAAAATAGTTTAAGATATTTTCTCAATTCTATCATTGTATAAATAACTCTCTTTCATGAGTTATTAAAGGTTGCACCCTTGAAGAAGAATTTCCAAACATTGAATGTACTTGACTTTTCTGAATCATTAAAATAAAAGCAAATGGATTCTAAATTCTGATTCATACAGTTTCATTTTTCTATAAGTTTTTCCAGTTTTATTTCACAGTGTTTTCTTCATGTTCTTATGTTTTACAAAACCAGGTAGGGGTAATTGTGTTTCAATTATTCTTATAAGCTTCTGAAGTGATCATCTATAAAGAGAATGAATTATATAAACTGTTTGTTTTATTAATTCCCTCTAAATCATAACATCATCAGCATCTGTTGTAATCTTAAGCATATTTTTGTTAAACCTTCTGAACATAGTTTAAATGTTTTCTTACTTATGATTATTTAATTTTCAATTTGAATACTGTGATAGTCATACCATCTCTCTATTTCTGTTGACCACCATGCAAGCTATATCACTATGTGAATTTTAATAGTAGCCCTCTGTTTAGATATTAATATTATTGAAAAGGTTAGGCATCATTGTTTGAAATATGTTTCCTACATTGGTCCTCCAAATTAAAATAAAACCCCCAAAACAATCATCTTAGATGTCGTGGCATGATAGCTAACCATTATCATCTCAGAGATACAACATCAATCTGGTGTCATTGCCAGGGATTTGAATTTAATTTATTTTTCCTGGGTCAGTGATATTATTCTTATTCCTTTAAGGTGATTAAAGGTCTAGATAGGTCAAAATCCTTCACCTGGCAACTCCACTATATCAAATTGGCACCTTCTAAGCACACTAGATCCCATTCTGAATCTGACACAGTTAGTACTCTGTCAGATCCACAAACACTTATGAGAAAGGCCAGTTCTAGAAGAAGACATAAACCATCTTCTTCTACTTCAGCCTTGCAATCTGAAGATATATTACAATTTGATCCCAATAGTAACATTCCATCCAATCCAGAGTACACTCATCTATCACCTAGGGTTGCTGAACTCTTGGATAGGGGAGATTTCCTTATTCATTCACTTGAATCTCATCCTGTACCCCCACTTCCACCAGGATCAACTAAATCTAATTCTGACCTGGGTGTCCATCTACTTAAATACAAACCTACAGATTTTATATCCCCCACCACTTATTCATTTCATTCCACCTCTGAACCGCCAGAATCTTCTACTCCTAAACAACCTTAAGGGACCTTTGCTATATATTCAAATCCACTCTTTGAAACTGAAGAGGATATTCATTCTCAGGTCCACAAGTTGGTTATTAAAACTCCTTTAAAATCATTCAGGAAGTCTCCTCCTTCTTCACCCCCAAATACTAATTCTCCCCCTCTTTCACCATCTATCTCTTCCTCATCATCATCTTCACAAACATCTCATTCATCATCCTATACTATGGCATTTCAACCCATTGTACAGGCAAGATATGCAGCTTTAGTTTTACCTTCAATTCTTGATGCTTTCCCTAGTGGATATTTAAAGGACCTTCCTAGATATAATGGTGAGATTGGTCCCTCACCTGAGGATCACCTTCAAGCCTTTCTAGAATTTAAGGATAACATGAACATAGAACAAGAAAATGTTTACATGAGGTTGTTTGTTCAGTCTCTTGAGGGAAATGTGAGGACTTGGTTTAGGCAATTACATGCAAATTTCATTAGAAACTGGGAAGAATTAATAAATATATTCAAAAATAAATGGGGAGTGAAGAAATATGCTCTTTAATTTTTGACTGAGTTTGAAGAACTTAAAAGAAACTTTGGTGAGCATGTCTCTTATTTTATCAAAAGGTTCAAAAAACTCTATTATAAGATTCCCCCTGATTGCAAACCACCTCTAGCAGCAGCTAAATCTAGGTTTTCAAAACCTTGTGAAGATGACTTTGTTGCGATGTTAAGAGAAAGAACTTCAAGAACTCTTGCAGACATGCAAAATAATGCTATAGAGGTGGAAGCAAATAGTTCTACCTCAGCCACTTTAAAATCTAAAGAGGAAAAATCCCAAAGAAAACTTAAATCAAGTCAAGAGGACTCAACTTCCTCTAAGACTAAAACTGAAGACTCTAAAATAGTTGAAATAACTTCACTTCTTAGAAATTTGTCCAATAGAATTTCCAAGATTGAGACTCAACCTAGAATAGTTCAACAAATGGTCACTCAACCCCAAAATCAAAATCAAGGTAAATACAAAAGAAATCCACCATTACAGATTCTTCAAAGGCCTAGTAATGATCAACATGTTCCAACTCCTTTATTGATAGATGATTAATAGCCTGATGACAATACTATGACTATAACTGAAGATATTAATAATATGGATACCTCTTTTACTGCTATTATTCCTCTCTCACAACAAAAGCAATTTCAACAAGATCAAGACTCCTCATAGGCTTCCAAATATCATTCCTTCTCTGAATCCTAATTGCAGAACTAAACAAAAGGTATGATCTTAGGCCTAGACCTGGTTAGGGAAGATCCCCTAAGGAACCTCCAACAATTGAACCTCATACCAAAGCTGTTGAAACTCAAACAACTATTATTCGACCATTAAATCAGTCAACTGATACTACTCAAATTGAAAAAACTGTTTTAATTGCATTTAATGTTGAAAAGGAGTTAGAAAGAGTTAAAATACCTATACCACTTTCAAAACTTTCTAAAAACCCTAGATATAAAAATCAAGTCTCCAAATGGATACAAAACACCTCGGTTAATACTGAAAGTGATATCATTAGTCTACAAGATGAAAAACCGGCAGTTGTTTTTGGTCCTAGCTCAGATATGGTAGATGAAATAGTACCCCCTTTCTATGTGACTCATAAAACGAATGATTATATGTTATACAATTGTATGCTTAATTCTGGAGCATCACATAATCTCATGCCAAAAACTATCATGGATCATTTAAATCTTGACATAACTAGATCTTATCATGATTTGTACACCTTTGATTCCAAAAGGGTGCCTTCTCTAGGATTGATTAAGTATTTAGTAGTCACTCTTGCTCAAATCCCAGTAAAGAGTGTAGTGTTATATATAGTTGTCACAGATATCCTTCCAAATTTGGAATGCTCCTTTCAAGGTCTTGCTGTGCCAAATTAGGGGGAACTCTTCATATGGACGTCTTATGCCACTATTCCAGTTTATGAGGGAGAGCAACTAAAGCTGTATAGAGAGGTTAGATTTGTGCACACTGTTTGCAAAACAGATCAACCAAGAAACCATCCCATATATGCAATTGATCAAGATTTTGGTTTTTTCCAACTTCCTTCAAACCAAACACATGAAACTCAAGTAAAAATTGAAGATGTAATTGAAAGACCTGTACCAAATCAGGCTGACGTCTGGAAGATATTCTTTGATGGTTCTTGTACAAAATATGGACCATGAGCTGGGGTAGTATTAATCTCTGATGCTGAAGCTCTACCTGCTACTGACAAGTGCTCCCTCTCTGACATCTACGCTACTGCAACATCTCCATGCATCTC